>CM034146.1:198210648-198390828 GCA_019776745.2 Taxus chinensis | reverse complement strand
ACTTAAACAACATATGAACATCAAGCTAGTACCAAATTTTAATGGGCCTTGTAAGGTTCTCCACTAGATCGAAAGTGTAGCTTATAAGTTAAAACTTCCACCCTCTTCCAAAATTCATCCTATATTTCTTGTCTCATGCGTGAAGAAATTAATTGATACCAAGCTTCTAGTCCAGTCAGAAGTGCTTGAGTTAGATGATGAAGGGAAGTTCAATATGGAACCTGAGGTGGTCATTGAGAGATGAGGGAAACAATTTTTAAACTGAGCCATTCTCGAATTTGTCATCAACTGGAAGAATCTGCAAGCTGAAGATGCAACGTGGGAAGATGAACAGTTCGTGCAAAAACATATTGAGTTGTTAAGCATTGAGGGCAACACTTTTCTAAAGGGGAAGGGCATGTGACACCTCTAACATTATATCTTTCTATGATTACTAAGGTTATGGAATGGAGTGTGTAACCTTTTTCTTTCATTTATTGGTTCTTAATATTTATCCAAGCCGACTTAATTAGGATGAGAGGGTGTGACCTGACTTATTATCTCTATTCACAAGTGCTATTATTGAATTCATTTCCTTATTTTTCTTCTGTCTAGAGGTTCTTCGAGGTGGATTGTATAGTAGTGTTTCCTTTATTATCATAAAGAAAGATCATAACACATCAACAAGCTTGTCAATGTCGAGCTTGTTGATGAGGTAATTGCCACTGACCACCTCATTGGAGGCATTCTAGTCATTGATACATTTTTTGGTATCAAGCTTGTTAATGTAATATCTATCAATGTTGTGTTTCTCAATGATGATGGATGATGAGTGGGAATTCCTTGGATGCCTCTAAGTTACAACCTTTCCTGCTTGTTTCGTATCTAAATCACACTTCAGGTCTGATGATTCCTGCTGGAATAGAAATGCATATACTTTTACATTTGCCTGAAAGATTCTAATTGAGAGGCCTCAGTCCAGGAAATAGTTTCAACTTTCCCCCAATAATAGAAAGTATGATTGCTTAAATCACCTGCTAAGAAATGATATATACTTCTTGAAAGGATCTTTCTAACTCGTGAAAGTATAGTTATAAATATTGTTGCTGATGTTGAGGATCTTCACATATTGAAATTCCGATATAATTATTGTTTTTTTAAGCCGTAAAGCCTGCTGCTCTGCCTGCTTCTTCCTGACCTTATCATCTGCGCTAAAAATGTCTCCGCCTTTCTTTGCTTGCTCCTTCCTAACACTGTCCTCTATGTGGATTAGATGATAGGCAACTCGGCTTTGGTTTGGCCTTCCCACCGGAATGTTCGCATGTTACTCTGGGAGCTACTGGGAAAGGATATTGGTCAACTGCTATTTGGCCAGAGGTTTGGCAGTTTTAAAAATGAATGTGATGTTCATCACGCCTTTATCTGACATGGCATTGTTTTTTTTAAAATGAATGCGATGTTCATCATGCCCTTTACCTGACTTGGTATTGTGTTTTTTAAAAATGAATGTGATTTTCATTATGCCCCATATCTGACTTGTGACAGGTTCGTTGGCTTATAACTATTATGGTTGGAGGTGCATACTACTGCTGCACTTGTCACAAAATGAAAATATTTTAAATATTCAATCCTGGGTCAGGTTGAATTGAAGTATGTTCTTCTCTTTTGTATTGTTATGTATACTAAAGTAATAAAACGTATGTGTTTGTTTGCAATATGGGAAAATCCAATTAGCAAAAATATGTATAAGATCTGAATTTGGGGCAGTAATAAGTTTCCTTAGACAACTTCAACTATTTGTTATCGGTTGGTCCATGTGGTTGGGTACATAGAATTGAATCTGGCACATGTAATTACAAATACCTTTGGTTGCCAATCATCAAGCCTATGTTTTTTGAGTATCTGTCCTTGTCTGGAGCTAAGACATTGGATAATTTCAGCGTATGTAAAGAACTCCACTTGCTAAAGCATATGCTCTTTGGTGGTGAAGGACTACTTCTGAAGATAGCTACCTGGTCTTCATTGTGATTGTTCTTTTTAATGTCTTAGAAGATTCAACATTAATACATTAAATTATTTCACTTTGCTAAAGAAAGAACAATATGCTACAAAGGACTGATTATCGAAAATTCGTTTAGCATCAACAACATTTTCTACCTTTCATATAATTTGTCCGAAAGATGATAAAATATGGCTTGTATTGTTTACTTTGAAGGTCAAAACAAATAGGGGGCAATTTTAGTTGGAGGGAGTGTATAGCCAATCATGCTGCTATGATCTTAATGAAAGTAGTTGAAGGTATATGTTAATCAATTCTGTTGCACATGTAATTCTTTTTGCATGCTATGGACATGGAGATATTTATTGATGCATATGCAATTAATACTAGTCACATAGCGAAATGTCATAGAGGCTATTGTCAATAGGATTTGTTTTCTGTATAATATAAAAACTACCTCAACGATGAAATAGTATATTGTAGTATACTGAGGGAGTTTTATTATCCTGAGATTCTTTTACTAGGTTATGTAGGACAGGACACAATATTTTATCTTTCACAAGTTTTGAATCCTTATATAATTATTATTTTAATAATTGATGCCATAGACATTGCATGCTTAATGATATGCCATGATCCACTAATCTGAACATGCAAGACTTTAAATAATGCAATATTAGTTGTGTAAATTAGTTTGGAATATAGGTGAAGTACATGATTATGTTTGTTTCAACAATAAAACTTCAATTTAGAAATATGAAGTTCCTAGTTTTGATACGAAATTATGCACCATAAAATTTATGTGAGTTAATATGGAAAGTGGGTTTAGATATATAAAAGATTTCATTTTTGAAATTTAGGTGAATGGATATGCTAGATATGAAAAGTAGTTTTGATACAAAATTATGCACCACGAACTTTATGTGAGTTAATATGGAAAGTGGGTTTAGATATATAAAATATTTCATTTTTGAAATTTTAAAGGAAAATGGATATGCTAGATATGAAAAGGGGTATTCATATACAATTATAATTAGATATGTAAAGTGGTTTTAAATTTACCTAAAATTGATATGATACTAGTTAAACCACTATGGTGAAAAATAGTATTATAATAACCTAGATTTGATATGAGACTATATAATTAGTATGGTGTAAATTGATATAATAGACTCTTAATTCTTGTATGAGACTAGTAATTTTAAATATCTAATTTTGGGACGAGACTATTCAAGTATTAAGGTGAGATACCTTCTTTAGACAATGCTAGATAGAAGTTTTAAATATATGTGAAGAACTATGAGGCATTAGCTCTTTATTATGAGATACTTCTTGCACTTGCAGCCCAACATGGTTGCGAGATTCACAAAATGGATGTTAAGAATGCTTTTCTGGATAAGGATTTTGGGGATTCTAACTTTGTGTGAAATTATTGAAGGAAAATATTGGATGCCCACTGCATGACACGTGGGGACTAGATGTCCAATAATGCATTGCATCTAATACTGAGAGGATTGCGCTCCTATGTGAACACTAGAGTTGTATAGCTCTTGCAAGTTTTGCAAATTCAGAGAAATGCTACGCCTTACAGAGTTGACATTGAGGGGGAGTTGATCCAAAACAAGATTTCTAGAAAGTCGTGAAAAATCTATTTTTAGTAGTTTTTCAACAATTTTTAGTATTTTGCAATTTTGACTCATGTGGGAATGAGCAATCATAGAGGCCTCAAATGTATGCACATGATCTTGAGTATTTCGACATCTATCAAAGGTTGAGGGATGGAAAAATGTTTCAAAATCTCACTTACATGGAGATGCCACGTGGGACACCTTTGCATTCCTGCAGGGGAGCGTCAGAAATTGATCTGGGAGGCTCACTATAGTCAGGTTGCAAGTCACTTTGGACTCTTGGAGTAGAGAAATTAGCGGCAATCTTACATAAGTATTTCTACTGACTAAAGCTCCATCATGATGTTACCAAATACATCAGGTCCTACACAGCCTGTACGATTGCCATTCCAGCCAATTGAAAGCAGGGCTTTTATACCCCTTTGCCAATTCTAGGAACACTGTTGTAGTTTGTCTTGATGGATTTCATGTCTGGTCTCCCTTCCACCAGGTATGGCCATGACTATATTTTTGTGGTGGTTGACAGGCTATCAAAAATGGCAATCTTGGCACCTTGCAAGAAGACAATATTAGTAGAAGAGACTACGAAGTTGTTCTTTAAGAACGTTTGGGTTCATTTTGTGCTTCCAAAAATTATTGTGTCAGATTGGGATTCTAGGTTTGTGGGGGTATTCTAGTCTGTGCCATGGTCCTTGAGGGACAAAAAGCTAAACAAGTCCAATACATTACACCCTCAAACAATGGGAAAACAGAGGTTGTTAACTATATGATTATGCATCTTCTTCGGATGTATCACTCCAAACATCCATGCACATGGGATGAAAGTCTTGTGTATGTCCAACATAACTATAACGGAGCTCTTCATAGCTCCACGAGACATAGCCCAGTTTAAGTATGCCTTGGATTCCAACCATTGGCTCCTATTGATGTAGCATTGCCCTTCATGTTCGAAGAAGAATCTGCCCATACACAAAAAAGAGTGGATAAGGCAACCAAATTTGTATGAATTCAACACATTCAACAAGAAGTTCATGAGATCTTGGAACAAACCAACCAAAAGTAGTAGCAACGTCATGATGCCCATCAGGTTCCTCATTAATCATGAGGGATAAGGTCTGGCTACATCTCCAGAAAGCGACTCCAAGGTCCATATTGGAAACTCAAACCTCTATGATATGGGTCATACACAATAACCAAAAAGATTGGTGAGAATGCATTTGAGCTCAATCTTCTATCCTACCTTGGGTTGCATCCAATTTTCTATGTAGAGCTGCTCCGCCCATACTCCTCCACTCTTGGATACATCAGACGTTGGTGAACAGTTGCAGAGTAAAAAGCTAAACCCAGATTGTATGACACTAGTGAACCTTGATCATTTCATTGACAATGTGGTTAAGGACATGAAAAATTAACAAATCACACTCTACCACGTAGTGAAATTAGGGAAGATGACACACCAAGGGAGATGGTTCACTAAGAGCTAGATTGAGAAAGAATCTCCAAACCTATTCAAATATCTAGGATTAATGGGGCCCATTGATTCTTAAGGAAAGGCGAATGATCCAGAACAAAATATTTGTAAATCTATTTTTCAGAAGTCCTGAAAATCTATTTTTTTTGTTCTTAGCAACTTTTAGTATTTTGCAATTTTGAGGGTCTTTGGAGCAGTTTTGGAATTTTGACAATAGCAAATGATGAAATGAAATGTAATTACTCTTGGAATTGTCATCATCAAGTTCATTTCATGCTCTTTCCAACGGTTCTTGCAGTTTGCAAAATAGGTCAACGGGCTAGGAGATATGACCCCAACAAGGGGCACTAAATAAAATAATAGGATAAATTTCGGATTTTTCCACTTCTGTCTTTTCGAATCCATCCCTAAGGTGGATACGAATGGTCTCCATGTAGGATGACTTTTTGGTTCCTATCCGGAACCCTTCGTATTCTATTTTTAGTAGTTCTTTTCATATTCTTCTTGTATAGCTATAACGCAACTTGTTTTGAATAAAGAGATAGATCTCCGGGCATACATCTTTATTGTGGAGTTTGCCAATTTGTATTCATTTGGAGTTGCATTAAAATTTGGTTGTGTTTATAGCTCTTTCATTGTGAATTTGATTGTTATAGAACATTAAGCAATATTGTTAGTGTGTTGTCCACCGAGTTGCACCTCAATCTGGATCAGGAGTATGCGTGATAATGTCACCTCATAATGGACTGTGCTACTATGTGACAACCAAAATTATATTGCTGTTGCAAGTTTTGCAAATTCAGAGCAATGCTAGACCTCAAGGAGTTGCCATTGAGGGGAGTATGTATGATAATGACACCTCCTAATGGCCTAGTTGATAGGAGTTGCCATTGAGGGGAAGTATGTATGATAATGACACCTCCTAATGGCCTAGTTGATCCATCTACTTGTGATTTTTGATGGTCAGAAAATGCTCGTACATCTCATAATATTGACAAGAAGCTTTGGTTGCACACCCATAACTAAAACTAAGGTCTTGTGGTATGTAATACTCAAACATCATTTATGAATTATGTCATTAATGGATGATGAAACTACATGATAATGACACCTCTTCATGGCCAAATTGATGCTTCTACTCGTGGTCTGTAACGGTCATACACCATTGGTCTTTAATGGTTAGCCAGTGTTTGTTCTTGTGGTTTGGAATGGTTAGACAATATTTATGAGTTTCCTCATTAATGGATGATGTATTTTGTGGTGTTTTTACATAAATGGGTTATACCTTTTAGTATCTATGTTAGAATCATTGTATATGATATTGTAACAAGAACCCAGAGGAGCATTTGGTTTTGTGGAGATTCCTTATGTTATAAAAGGCTCCAAAACGACATGTTAGTTTTTTAGCTTGCATATCTAGAAGAATCCCTGGATACTATCTTCGGATAGATGATCCCATAGGCATGCTAGTCAAAGAAATCCTAATTTATGGATCTTCAGTTGTCTTTCACAAAAAAGAAAATCATGGCATGTGTTCTCATTAAATATTAAGGGGGGTGTTACATCATAATATTTATGGGGATCTACACTTAACTATAGTGCATGCTAAATATTTATAAGTTTCCTATTATAAGGTGTTTCCTTATAATATATAATATAACATAGCTGCACATGAGTATTGTAACATATACTAATATCATGTGTACAAAGTGTATAACATAGAAATGTTATAACATGAGTATTAATATATGCAATAATAACTACCATGTGTGTAAGCTATATCAATCCTGGGGGAAATTATAAAGGAAACTTTATCATCTTTAAATATAGCTATAATATAGTTATAAGTGAGGAGTCGTGACTGCACACCAACCTAGGATGGATGGTTGTGACTCAACCATCCGTATTAAGGGGGAATTTCCCTAAATAAGAAAAATGAATGTAAAATATGATACAATATATCACATGATCACATAGCAACACAAGTATTATCGTGTGTAATAATAACTACTGGAATCACATAACAATAAGAGTATTACAGTATGTAATGATAATAACCCCCATGTGTGTGTAAAGTAGATGAGATGGAACAACAATATGCATTATTGTATAAAGACCACTACAAAGAATAAGGCATCCTAAGTAATGTTTAAACCTATTTGATGACTACCAGTGGATGATATATCCTAACAAAACAATGGTTGAGGTGAATACTTTTGTCCTTTTAGAGGATACCAAGGAATTAGAGTTGAGGTTAATAGAGGAATGCCGACTCAAGGTGCAAAGGGAGGTGGAGCAAGCAAAGAAGAAATCACAATAAAAAGGAAGGAGGAAAAGGAGCTTTAAAGATAGAGAATGATAGAGGAGGTTGAGCCAAGGTTTGAAATGCATTGATGCCTTATCTTAAAGGAGTTAAGCAGGAATGGAGTTGAACACATTGTTGAATTCTTGTGAAATTATGTAATTGAACCAAAAACAAGGTAAACACAAGAGTAAGTTTTTACAAGAGGTTAAATTTAACAAGAAGAGTGGAGAAATAATGAAAGAAGTGCTAGTGGAGACTAAATTCTTGAAGGTGTATGAGCTCCCATACTTAGAGGATAAGAAGATTTTAAAATTGTTGTTGTTAGGAGTGCATGAAGGTAGAATATACATCGACACAAGAGGGATTAGATAAACTACCACACTTACAATTAAGGTTATAGGATTTTTAGATGAGGGGGACAATTTAGCCAAGTGAATCAATAGGCACATGAAGATGCTACAAGAAAATTGCAGTTAAGCAGGAAGAGATGCATGATGACAGCCACTTCTATTTAAGATAGAGCAGTTAGGATGGTGGCAAGGTTGTTAACAACCAAGTTCATGATTAAAAGGTTTGGACTCTTATTGACGACCACACCTTAGCCCTACTTATGTGATTGGTGCATCACGAGTTAAGTATGATTTGGAAAAGTATGTTGCATAGGAGTTGAAACACACAATCGAGGAGGTGCATAAGGGAGAAGAATTTCACATGGCGTGCACTTGATCATGATCTTGCTTCAGGAGTTTGGAGTTCCTAAAGAGTAGGGATTTATACCATTGAGGATGGGAAGTGTAACTAGCATAACAAGGTTCAATAATTTTCGCTGTGAAGGTGGGGTTTCCGCAACAATCATAGATAGATGACATGCCAATGATATGCTTAGGTATTTGTGACAATTGAGGATGAGTACAGACTTCTCCACTATGTTGGCGGTGTTGGAATAAAGAAATTGGTGCAGTGTTTAATTTAAACTGGGGCTTGTAGGTGATGAGGCAACATGATGTGGACCGCCATAAGTATATTATGGAAGAGTGGGACAACATGGAAAAGACATTTGTTGCCTGGGGCCAAGTAATAGCACAATACATGTTGACGAAGAGGACTATATGGTATTGCTACGGGGAGAGACCGAAACGAAGACACAGAACCCAAAGATGGCAGCCATGCAAAGTGTTGAAGGGATACCGGGAAGGTACTCAGGACACTTTAGCATGTGGAATCTCCGCAGTGACACACCCTAGAAACATGGTTGATGCACCGATGTTGGGAGTTGACCAGGGGAAATGAGGGTCTAGCATGTTTAGAGGAGGAGCGCCTGTGAGATGTGTATGAGAAATCTGGATTTAATGAGAAGTCGAGGATGGTAAAAACACCCCATTGGAGATATTGTGGTGGATGGTAGGAAGATGAGGTCAACACAAGCATTCAAGCCTATGAAGAGAAGCCTTGGGAACACCATAGTTGGAGTGGGTTTTCAGCAGGAAGGACTGGCGATTGAACACAGTGTGACTCTGTGAAATCAAGTAATTGAAACAAAAAAAGGTAAACACAAGAGTCAGTTTTCTACAACGGAGGTTAAATTTAACAAGAAGGTGGAGAGAAGACAACCCTGCCACGAGTGCTAGTGGAGCCTACCTTCTGAAGGTTCTGAGCTCCACTTAAGAGGATACCGACGATTTTAAATTGTTGTGTTGAGGAGTGATGACGGTTAGATTTAGCATTATTACATGCGCACAGAGGGCTTCTGCTAAATTCCCGCACTTCCACAAGGGTTATCGGATTTTAGATGAGGGGGCCCCTTTTTCGCCAAGGTGAATCACTAGGTCACATGCAAATGCTACAAGCAATCGCAGCGTTTAGCCGGCCGCGCTGCATGATGGCAGTCCCTTCTCTTTCCGCTCGAGCCGTTCGGGTGGTGGCAAGGTTGTGACACCCACGTCACCTCCTGCTTACAGGTACCGGGTTGGCCTCTTCTTGACTGCCCCCCCCTTGCCCTTCGTTTTGGCTTGGTTGCTCACGCTCCGTCTGTTTGGCACCGTAGTTGCCTAGGCGTTGAAACCCACAAGTGAGGTGGTGCCTCCGGGCGAAGAAAAAGTTTCACATGGCACGCACTTGATTCCTGATCGCTTCCAGCGTTGGCGTTCTCCCGCTCGGGCTTCTACGTGAGGCTGGCCGTGTCCCTAGCATAACAGGTTCCCTACGTTTGTGTGACGGCGGTTTCCGCCACGCTCATCGATCGATGGCCCGCCAATGATATGAGTAGTATTTGTGCCAATTTGAGGCTGCGTACCTGATTCTTCCCGCCTGCTTGCGGCTCCCCTCCGGCTTGTTCCGTGTTTCCGGTGCTGCCGCCCCTCCCTGCTAAGGTATTTCTTGGTGACAAGTGGACCATTGTGGACTTGGGCCCGTTAGAGACATGTTGACGACGTCTCTTTGGGCACGTCCTCCCCCCTGTGCAGGGCATGTCTCATGTGGCGGTGGACACCCCCTGGGTGCTGCCCGCTGTTGGTGCCGTAGCAGTTGTCGGGGAGGCGTGTGAGATGGTCTATGCCGACTCGGATACGCGATGCGCCGTGCGAGATCGCCCCCCATTGCGCTTATTGTGGTGGATGGTCGGAAGTGCGGTCACACCAGCATTACGCCTATGAAGAGCAGCCTTGGAACACCATCGTGAGTTCCAAGGAAGGCCATAATGATTGCAACCCCTTGCCTAGGGGTTCCCACACTTGTTTTTTTGTGCGGGGGGAAGGGCACGATCGTTGGCCGGGGACGCCATCACATAAGCCCCACAATTATTGCATGTGGCGGTAACACGCAAGATTATAGTGGTGGATTACGACACCAAAGCGCAGTTTGCCAAGTACTCTTTAGGATGGATCCTAGGATCGTCTCTTTCCAACTGGAGTTTCTACAAGAATAGAGTTCACTGTTAGAGAACCACCTTATAGTGTGGAGTGTGCATTGTGAGGGTTGTTACAGGAGCTCACTACCAACGTTGGCCACAAGCTTGTTTAGATAGCACGAGGAACACGGTTGAGCCAAGGAAAGGGTTTGGCCACGTCAGGCCAAGGGATTAACTACATTGTGCAACCACACCTAGCCAATACCCTTTGGTTACTTGGATGAAGCTTGAGTGGACAAGAGAAGAATGGTGCGCCCGTGCTGCACCAAGCATGGAAAATCGGAGTAGTAGCTTGCCTCTCACAAGGAGCCGGAGGTTGGAGACGAGCCGGATGAGGAGGTAACGCCTATCAGTTTTTGGAGCCCCCAAGGCCGGGCCTTGTCGGCGCTGCTGCAGAGGCTGATCAGGGTTCACCAGAACGCAGAAATGTCGCCCCCTTGGATAGTTCAGGAGACTCCCGAGATGAGATTGCACGAGGGAGAAATTGCAGGAATTTCTCGATAGCGCTAAGGAATTTCTTTTGCATCAGCCCTGGGCATAACTAGTCTTGCCGCGCTGTTCTCCAGCATTTGCGACGGAGCCCCCTTTGAGGCTTTTAGTGGACACTTGGCCAGCTCCAAATTGGATAAGAACGTTCTCGTGCGATGGGCCTCCTGTCTAGAAGTATGGGGGGAGACCCACGGAAAACCGGAAGATGACTCGGGCAACTTACTGGCCATGATGGCTAAAGGACTGCTGGCTTCTCAACAGGACCCCCTGACCCCACCCGCCTTATAGGGACCAGGCGGTGGATGACATATTTTAGTCTGTGCTTGTTTCAGGATGAGGTTATAGTTCTCATTGTTACACTATCCTTTTCTGTTTTGCTCCTTGTAAATATTTTTAGATTAATAGGACCTATCCTTCTCAAAAAGTGCCAAAAGGGTTGTGGAGTTGGTTGGATTAAAATAGCAAAGCGCCCCAAAAAATGGGCTGGACACAAATCTGTGGCGGTGTTGGCGCCCATTCGCACCGCTCGCACCTCCCTATCGCGCATTGTTGGGACGGACCCCACAACGCCCGAGCCGCCGCCGCCTGCGCCCCCCCGGTTGGCTGCGGCACACAGGTTGGCCACCGCGCTCGTTGGCCGACGTTTGTCCCGCGCTTTTCCTCTTTGCACGTGGACGCCTAGGAGATTTGTCGAGCCGTGGACCAATTTGGCCCCCTGGCGTCATTAGAGCCCCCCAAGGCTGAGGAGGCCACATGGCACCAGTTGGACCCCCTTTGCTGTGGGCGGGCTGCTGCCGCACGCTTCACTGCTCCCTCCCCCCAGCATTGCCCCCCTCCCAGGCTGCGATGGACAAGCAATAACACAACAGATTCGGAGGTATTTGCACGTTGTCTAGTCACGGACCATCCAAGAAGTGGGGGTGGAGCTCGTTTCACTCACCCACCTTGCCCGGCCGGATTTCATAGGCATCGTCTCGACCGAGGGACTTCTAGCTGTTTTCGACGGACGCCTCAAATCGAAGATGCCGGGGTGCACGACACTTGTGACCCCCCTATTGAGCTCCACGGCGGAACCGGAAATTTGTCTCGATGGCTAACTACGGTGTGTAACTACTGTTTTGCGCAGGTCGATCGCCGCGTTTGCCCTGGATTACGCGCTATCTTGTCTGCCGCCCACCAACCCTTTCGGCTGCGGACAATGTTGCTTGCCCGGCAGGACAAACAACGACTAAATCCTTTCTCACCCACTGTTTAGGTCTATCTGCGCCCCGTGCGTTTCCGGTGTGCCCCCACCCCTTGGTCTGTGAATCCCACCCCCCACGCATACCGGTGCTCAGCTCGTGGCAAGGTGCCCCTGGCTTGGGCTTGAAGCAGCTGGGGCTCCCCTGGCAAGCCCCCTGGGGGGCGGCTGGACCGGTTCTAGAGACATGGAAGATGCCATTGATAGGGCCGGCGGTTCTCGGCATCTCTAAACTCCTTCTTGGGTCCATTTGGCCATCCTTGCCCCGGGGCCCGGTCCCCGTGGGCTTTTGAGCAAGTCTGGGGAAATTGTTTCATACGTTACTCGTTTTGTGGCTTTGTAATCCCCATTCTTTGTATGTGTCAGGCGCGTTCTTAGGCTTGCTGTCCGCCAGCTTCGGTTAATTGAGATGTCTCGTTTTGTGTAGAGTGGTGTGCTTATATTCTAGTTTATTGGTTTGTAGGATTTAGTTATGTTTTGCAATCTCCTGATGTTGTTCGTTATTTGTGTCTGTTGCTGCTGTTTGGGCACGATCCTCTCCGTTGCTCTTTTTCCTTCTCTTCTCCCGTGTGTTGGTCGGGTTGCTTGTTCGCTGAAAGGATGTCATGGACTTATTTAAGACCCAGGCATAGATGTTAGCCGGCTCAATCGACGATGCACACACGCGGTCCGGGGCGCCGCCCTTGCCCCCCCTTGCGCTTACCACGGAATTTTTTTCTATTGCGGCTCCTTAAGGGTGGTGTTCACTGCTGTTTTTGAGAAGGTCGATGCCGAGGCTTACCCCATGAGTACGGAGCTATCTTGTCGTGGACGGCCCCACCACGCCGTTCGTACGCGACCTGTTGCCCACCCGCACAAGCCCTACCATCCTTTCTCATGCCCTCGTTTTAGGTCTACCTGACTTGGCACCGTGAGATTTGCGTGACACCCAAACTTGGTCGTGTGAATCAATCCAACACCCGATCCCTGTGTCCTCTCTAGTGGAACGTGCGTGGCATGGGGTTGAGAAGAGGGAGGGGAACCTGGCCGCCCATGGGGGGGCTTTAGATACATGGCAGCCTGCCCACTGATATGGCACGGGTTCTAGGGAGAATCCGATAAACTCCTTCCTTGGGCTCCCTTTGCGACCCTCTGAACAGGGGTGGGCTCCCAGAGGCTTGAGCAAGGCATGGAGTAAGTGTCTTCATTACACTACTAGTCTTGGTGCTTTGTCATCCCATTCTTGTATGGGCAAGGCTGGTTATTAGGTATTGATGTATGTACGCAGTTCGAGTTCCTGCGCTGTATAGTTTGTGTTTCGAGTGCTGTGATTATATTCCGGGTATATTTGTTTTGTAGGATTTGGGTCTGCTTGTACGTATCATGGATGTTGTAGTATATTGTGTCATGTTGATACTGTTTTGGTAATTATCCATATCAGTTGCCTCGTTAATTTCTCTTTTCAAGTTGTGAGTTAGGGTTTGATTGTCGATCGCACGAGCATGTTTCTCGCCTTGCCCCAACACTCCTCATTATGAGGTTCATGGCGCCCTATCATTTGTGCCAGGCACGCTTTTGAGCACCCCCTGCATAGTCGAATAGCCAGCTAGGGGTGGTAGTTTGTTTCCTTGTTGTCAGCCAGCGTTGCGTGTCAGTGCAAAGGTTCCTGGGTTTCTCCCTTCTGCACATGGACACACCTTTGGAACTCCCGTTCGGAACAGTCTGGGCGCATTTCGTGGCCATGAAAGATCCCCACGATGGATCCGGAACAGGCTTTGAGTAGTGGAGGGGCGGAGAGTGCCTTAGATGTGGGCGTGGATTTTGGTTCTTGAACATGGACTTCTTCTGGACGTTCGTACAGGCCACCCAATCTTACTCAGACCATGTGCCTTGCCAGCAGTGCCCTTCCATGGCGAGGCTCACTCCTTCTTCTGCGTTACAACTTGCGTGATAGCACGCGATACAATATACTTCATTGCCAATTAACCTTCCCCATTAA
This sequence comes from Taxus chinensis, assembly GCA_019776745.2. NCBI lineage: Eukaryota > Viridiplantae > Streptophyta > Pinopsida > Cupressales > Taxaceae > Taxus > Taxus chinensis. Next base: position 198,376,834 of record CM034146.1, on the reverse strand, counting down.
ACGGATGCGTTTGGTGTACTTGCCCCTACCTCTGCCCGCACGGCTGACATCGCTCTTCCGCCCCTCTGTTTTTGGAGTAGGTTGGATCAGCCAAAACTCTAGTACGGACAAAAAGGAGCAGTGGGCTGGTGTATGCCTGTACAAACTCTCGCCCTCATTTCCCCGCAAATCTGCTTAAATTTCGGGGTTTGTCCCCACACCAAATTCCTAATTTTGGGTAATCTTTAACTTAGGAAACCAAGATCTTTTTAGTCCATGCCCTGACATTTATATACGGTAGGTAACAGTGGGCACCCTCTTTGATATCATACACCATAGTTGCATGGGCTACCCATATAATTATGGGGCATTGTCCCTCACCGAAGCCTGTTATGCTTCCAAATCTTTGGCGCTTATGAGATTATGTGTTTTCTTTCCCACTCGCGATTCGGCGCACATTACAAGCGCCAGGAACAGTTTCTTCTCGTGCACCATTTGGGCCCAGTTCACTATCATATTCTCCCCACCAGAGAGGGCACATCCTTTGTTGTACGTATTTTATTTCCCAAGACTTCACAGTTTATGAGCAAAAAAGTGAGTATTGGCTCTATGTTAGCCCATTATGTTTGTTCAGTTGTGGATTTATCATATGTTAGCGAGATGTGCTTTGCCTCCAATATGCGTGGACCAGGTAGTGTTTTCTCTGTGTGAATCTGGACTGAAGCTGGAGCCAGAGGCAAGACGCGCGGGAAGGAAGAAGGTCGTATCATTCTTCCACCACCAGGGAGGGCCCGTGCATTTCTTATAGCATTAATCCCAAGACTTCCCCCCCAACCTCTTTGAAAAAAAGGAAGCAAAGCAATGGCTCTTGTATTAGCGACATCACTGTTTGTCATGTTGGGGATTATCTATCATGTTAGAGAGAGTTGCATTGCGTAAAATATGATGGGTCACATCGTGTTGATTCCTCTGTGCATTTTCTGTGTTGGAATATGCTCTCTGCCATTCATTAGGCATTTCTTAGGTTTCTATACTTGGGGCTTCTCACATTGCTAGTATTCTCTTTACCTTTGGGGCAATTTTTGCCCTTTTTAAAGAATTATATTGAAATGCCAAGAGAATACTTTATTTGGATTCCTTGATAATTTGTGTTTCTTGGAGCATATGCCATGACACCAGCAGGGGAAACTTGGTGACACTTTTGCTAAATATTTTTGGAGGCGGGGTAAAGCTTCATCGTGATGCTTAGAATTTGATTTCTTGATCGGCCGTAAATTAGTATCTTCAGTGGACGAGTGTATCTTTTGAAGTCTAGTACAGGTATGAGGTGTTATAATGTTTTCTTTCCCATCAATGTTCTGGAAATGTCGTCTCTAGCATACTATTGACTCTAAATATTGTAGAAAACACAAACGCTAAACTTTCGAATCTTGTTTCGAGTGTGATACCTGGAATTAGTTAGCATAACGGGATGTTAGTGTGGCTATAAAATGCAAGCGCGACGGGTCCAAAGTGTTTGGTTGCACGGGTTGCGTTTTTTTCCCATTGAAGTTTCTCTGCAACACATGGCACATTTTGATGCAATCAAATTTTTTCTTACTAACAGTCAAAGTCTTTGTAAATTCATTCTGAGAGAACCTGTGGCAAAGTGCTGTTGGTCTTCCCCTCCCTCCCCCTGACGTTCTTCTTACTACAACTTCCTCTGGCATGTAATTATCTGCACTCTTTCATTCATGTATGTACTTCACTAGTTAAAAGATTCACCAATCATGTACATTACACCTATTTTATCCCTCCGACAAACTCCTCCTGCCTTCTCCCCCTTCATGCCACGTTGTGGGTTCCTGCCAAGGACTCTGTTGGTAACAGTAGATTAGTAAGCTCCTGCTATTAACTGCAACTTGGGGGTTTTCCTGCCAAGGGACTTTAGCAATAGCATTCTATGGTATTTGCCCCCCTGCACTTCTTGTTGGTTTGTCGTTTTGTGGCCTTGTAGTTCTGCTCTTCTTGTCCCCTTACATGTGTGTCCTATCAACCTGACATTACTTGTTTGTGACGATTTGATTTACCTGGCATCTATAATTCTTTTTGCCTAGTATATGTTCCCATTGTGGAGCTTAGGCGTCATGCTTTGCCAACATATATATCTGTATCTCTAGCATCACTCTTGGCCTCCCTTCGCCGTTTCAGGTTCACAGGACTTGCATGAGGAAATTTCGATAGTTCTCCAAAGGTGACTACAAATCCCTTGCTCTATTAGTGATATCCTACCAAGCAAGGTGAAACCACTTTGCCCTTCTATTTTACACATATTGTTCCAAATTTTACAAATTAAAAAAAAAAAATCAACATTTTTCTTTTTTTTTTATGTTACGAAGCTGTCTTTTCCGTGTTGAATCAGCAGCATTCAAAGCTTTCCATCGATCATCGTGTTCAATTTTTGGGATCCTTCCTGCATCTTAAGAGACTTCTCATAACGTTAGTTTCTAAATGATCTTCCTTTGTAATCAACCTGTGCGATCTTAAATATGTGTGCTTAGTGGGTGAGTGCTTACAAGAGCTGATTCTGCCTGGTCACATGAATCCATGGCATGCGCCACATCCTTAAATCTGCGCACACTGTCCTATCACGAAGTTTTTTCTTTAAAGAGGGCACGGTATTGCTTAGATGCCTCCTACCTTTGGGTTGGTTTGAGAATCTCTGTCTCGCTACAGACATCTCTACAGGTGTGGTGCGGTACATGTGTTGATATATGTGTTTTGTCAAAATCTTGCTCTAGATTCTGCGTACATGATGGTAATTGATCAATGGGTGTGCATGCATCCTGGTCATCTAGTTTGCTTTTGAAATCAATAAACACCCGCCAAGCATAATGTGTCATCATCTGTGGAGAATAGGTGCAGAGGTGCCATGTGGGTGTTTGCGAAGTATGGAGGGGAAAATGGAAGTATCTTCTTGTACACATGGGGGAGGATGTCTATTCTAGGATACATGGTGAATGCCGTCAGTAAGGCCTGATGTATTCGGCCTCACCACCACATCGGAGAGTCACACCCACAACTTAATGTGTCCACAGTCTTATAGAATTACGCGGTCCGTTAGGAGGCGACTCACCCCCCATGTGAGCACATGAATGGACAGTGGGTCTGGAGGTAGTATACAAATCGTGCGACGGTTGGTAGCAACGTATCATGGAGAGAGAGACGAGATCCACAAACATATCTCACTTAGTCTCATGTGTGCTTTGAATCCAAATTGTTATGGGTCACACAGGCGCTCGTGTTATTATGATGGAAGTAGAGCAGGCTTGACGAAAGTTGGACATTGAAGATGAGTTGTAGAAGTTTGGGAATGAAGTGATGTGCTTATATTCCGGTCTAAATTTGATGTGCACGGACTTGTTTGTTCAGCTTTGTAGATTATTCATTGGAATGTTTGTAGAATTTGTGTGTGGATTTTTGTGATAAGTTTTTGGTTTGGGTACGTCTAGTGTCATCACTCAGTGCTCATGTTTAACTCTATTGTTCAACCTGGTGTGTTGAGAAGGGTCTTGATCTTCTAGTGCAGCGGTCGTGTAATGCAGCAGCCGACGAGGCAGAACAGGATGTCAATCCATGTTTAATCGCAGCGGTTCAGCGGACAATTGGGGCAACCACCTTTTGAGTTTTTCCCCATTCAATGACAACCATGACCGCTGCTTGGTTATTGACACGACAATTCTAATAAATCCCTGCCCAACTTTCAGTACTCCATGTCAAACGACCAGGCCACTTTCGGTTGAGTTTAGAGGTGTTATTCTGGATGCGGGCTGTGTAATGGCTCGGAGTACTCTTACTATGGTGCTTCTGTGCCAAGGAATTTGAGTACACACACCATTACGCAAGAGGTTAGTATACCTGTGCACAAAGCCCATATCGAAGTGTAGAGTTTGGCTCCCTCGTGACACTTATGCCTGTGTGCTTGTCAGCAATGAGTTGACGGAGGGGAAGGTGCAAGGAGGTCGTTAGGAGGTATGTAGGCGTTATTCAGAAGGCACATGACAAACTTTGGCAAACATACCGTTCGGAAAAGTTATTGGGCGCATTTAGTGCCATGAAAGATCAAAGATGGATCCGGAACAGGCTTGAGTAGTGGAGTGGACGGAGATTGCCTTAGATGTGGGAGTGGCTTGTTGTTTCTTGAACATGGAAATTATTATAGGACGTTCATAAAGGACACACAATCTTACTCAGACAATTTGACTTGACAAGCAGTGCCCTTCCACTGGAGAGATAAATATAATTATTCTGAGTTAAAACTTAGATTGATAAGCATGCCGATACAATATACCTTCATTGCAATTAAAAGTTCCACATTAACTGGATGCGTTTGGCTTTTAAATTGAACCTACATCTGCACGAAAGGATGACCATAAGCTAGATCAGCCCATCTGTTTTTGGAGTAGGTTGGATAAAGAAAAACTATAGTACGACAAAAAGGGAAGCAGTGGGGATGGTGTATGCTGTAAAAAATCCTCGACATCATTTCCCAGCAAATCTGCTTAAAATTTCGTTGTCACCAACACCCAAATTCCTAATTTGGGGTCAGTTCTTTAACTTAGGAAAACAAGATCTTTTTTAGTCCATGCCCTGCACATTTATCATCAACGGAGTAACCAGTGGGACAACTATTTGCATATCATACAACATAGTTGCAATTGGGCTACCCATATCATTATGGGGCATTGTCCTCACGAAGCCTGTTACTGATTCCAATCTTTGGCGCTTTATGAGATTATGTTTTCTCTTCCCACTCGAGATACGGCGCACCAATACAAGGAGCAGGACAAAGTTTCTTCCTTTGTGCAAAATTTGGCCAAGTATCACTATCATCTTCCACCACCATGAGAGGGCACATCCCTTTGTTGTAAGTATTTATCCCAAGACTTCACAGCCTTTTATGAAGCAAAAAGTGAGTATTGGCTCTTATGTTAGCCACATTACTGTTTGTTAAGTTTGTGGATTATCTATCTGTTAGAGAGATTGTGCTTTGCCTACAATATCGAGTGGACCAGGTAGTGTTTTTCTCTGTGTGCATCTGGAATGAAGCTGGAGCCAGAGGCAAGACTCGGGGAAGAAGAAGTATCAGTATCATCTTCCACCACCACGGGAGGGCCAGTCCATTTCTTATAGCATTCATCCCAAGACTTCAAAACCTCTTTGAATAAAAAAGGAAGCAATGGCTCTTGTATTAGCTACATCACTGTTTGTCATGTTTGTGGATTATCTATCACTGTTAGAGAGAGTTTGCATTGCGTAAAATATTGACTGGGTCACATAGTGTTTATTCCTATGTGCATTTTCTGTGTTGGAATTATGCTCTCTGCAACTTCATATAGGCATTTCTTGGTTTTCTATACTTGCTGGCTTCTCATATTGTAGTATTTATCTTTACCTTTGTGGGCAATTTTTGCCCTTTTTAAAGAATTATATTGAAATGCCAAGAAGAATACTTTATTCTGGATTCCTTTGATAATTTGTTGTTTTCTTGGCAGCATATGCAATGACACCCAGCAGTGGAACTTGATGACAATTTATGCTAAATATTTTCTGGAGGATGGGGTAAAGCTTCATCGTGATGCTTATGACATATTGATTTCTTGTGCAGATAAATTAGGTATCTTACTTGGACGAGTGTCTCTTTTTGAGTCTAGGTTAAATGTTATGAGGTGTTATAATGTTTTTAGTTCACCATCAATTTTTCTTGAAACATGTCGTCTCTAGCATAAATATTGACTTAAAGTATTTGTAGAAAACAAAACGCTAACTTTTCAGAATTCTTGTTTGAGTGTGACTACCTGGAATTAGTTAGCATAACGTGGATGTCTATGTGTGGCTAGTAAATGCAAGGCTGAAGTGTCAAAGTGTTTGGGTGCAAGGTTTTGCTGTTCCCATTGACAGTTTTATCATGCAACCCTTCTGCACATTTCTGATGCAATAAACTTTTTTCTTTACTAACAGTCAAAGTCTTTGTAAATTCATTCTGAGAGGAACCTGTTGGCAAGTGATGTTGGTTATACTCCTCTGGCATGTTAATTATTTGCACTCTTAAATTCATGTATGTAATTCACTAGTTAAAAGATTCACCAATATGTACATTACACCTATTTTAATCCCTAAGAAAAACTCTAATGCATTATCACACCCTAATGACAGTCTGTGGAGTTCATGCCAAGAATATGTTGGTAAAAGTAGATTAGTAGATCCTGACTATTAACTATAAACTTGGGGGTTTCATGACAAAGGACTTTAGAAATGGCATATGGTATTTGAAAACATGGAACTCTTTGTTTGGTTTGTAGTTTCTGTGTGCATTGTAGTTCTGCTTTTTTGTACAATAAATGTTGTTGTACTATCAACCTGACATTACTTAGTTTTTGAATGTTTGATTTTACCTGGCATAAATTTATTTTTGACTAGTATTATGTTAATTGCTGAGAGCTTAGGGAGTATGATTTGCAAAATATATATCTATCTCTAGCATAAATATTGACTTCAAGTTCGAAGTTTCAGTTCAACCATGGAACTTGTCATGAGGAAATTTTGCATTAAGTTTCTCCAAAGAGTGCATAAAAATAACCTTGTATATTAGTGATATCCTACAAGAAAGGTGAAACACTTGACCTTCTATTTCTACACATTCATTGTTCCAAATTTACAAATAAAAAATAAAAAATCATCTATGGTTACAGAAGCTGTCTTTTACGTGTTGAATCAGCAGCATTCAAGCTTCAATCGATCATCCTTGTTCAATTTTTTGGGATCCTTTTGCATCTTCAAAGCTTCTCTTACCCTTAGCTTTTCATAATGATCTTCCTTTGTAATCAACCTTGTGCGATCTTAACATATGTGGTGCTTTAGCTTGTGTGAGTGCTTTACAAGAGCTGACTTCTGCCCTGGTCACACATGATATCCATGCTATGCTCCACCATCCTAATCTGCGCCCACCTGTCCATATCACCGATGTATTTTTTCTTTCAAGAGCACGGTATTGATTAGATGCCTCAATAAATTTGGGTGTTTTGAGAATCTCTGTCTCTGTCCAGTACATCTTAAAGTGTTTGGTGAGGTAAATGTGGTTATGATATTGTGTTTTGTCAAAATTCTTGCTCTATTGATTCTGCTACATATGGTAATTTGATCCATGGGTTGTCACTTGCATCCTCGGTTCATATAGTTTGCTTTTGCCATCAAACTTTTTGGATTTCCCTATGAATTTTTCTAGGTTTTAACCTAGACTGTTTCGATATGGGTACGGGTACGGTACGTTCAAACAGATTTTTTTAAAAGCTTCGGGTACGGTTCGTTGTGGGTACGTTTATATATATATATATATATATATATATATATATATATAATTTAAAAATATATAAATATGTATATAAATTTAAAGAAGCATTTGCATACTTATTGAAATTTTTAATTTAATACTCATACAATCATTTATGGAACATGAAAAAAAATTCCAAATACTTTGAGAATTGACACTCGAGTTTGTTTTGATTCATAAAGTTCAAAATGTAATAGCTAATAACTTAATACATTCAAGTTCTCAACTTGCTTCACTTTCAATTTCCTAGGGCTAAAAGCTTAGAACATATCATCTTGATGATCCTCAAAATCATTTCATGGATGGCACTTGCAGCTCCATTGTGGAACCCTTGTGAAGGGCTCCTTGGAAATTCGTCATCAATGCCAAGTAGCGAAACATTAGATAAACAAGTAGTAGAAGCTTCAAAGTCCGTGGTTTCGGGTTGAATGTCCCAAAGCTTGTTAGGACCTTTAGTATACGCTTTTGTCTTATGCGTTAAGAGGCACAAATTGGAATGCACGTATACTAGATCTTCAACCTTCTTGGATGCCAACATGTTGCGTTTGGTTGAGTGGATGAAGCCATAAGTACTCCAGTTTCGCTTTGTGGAAAAATTGCTAGCCATATGTCACAAAAACAAAGTATTATTAATATATAAAAAAAGTGCTATCCTTTTAAAATTTAATTCTTAATTGGTAATTAGAATATCAAATAACAAACTTCATACCCGTGAGAGCAATTTATTTGCAATAGGTCGTAGGTACTTGGCATCATGGCTATGTACAATACCCCACTTGATTGGAGACATGGTGGACTTGTCACAAAGAGCCTCCACCTCTCCCATGTTACCTTTTCCAGATAGAAACATCCCCATCTCACTGCAGATTGCACTAGATAAAGGTGGATTAAGAAACAACCTTCTGAATGCTGCTCTCGTCCCTTTTGCAACCTCTTGGTCATCATATGGTGGCTGCCTATTTGGGTAACCCAACTATTTCATTGCTATAATATTTGGGATTTAAGGCATAGGCAAGGAGATGCAATGGGGTGGTCATTTTGATCCACCTTTTCATGACCACACTTTTAACTTCATTATAAAACTTTTCCTCAGGGTCCAACTCTTTGGCTTGTATGATTTCTTTTATTTTCTCGAGCATTGAGTCAATGCCATCGTAAATTTCTGCAATGCAAGCACTATCTTTGTCTATAAATCTAATCGTACAAAGAACATGCTCTGTGAAACTCAACAAATACTCAACTTTTTCCCACCAATCATTATCAAGGATCCATGCCTTTATCTTTTGGGCTCTCTGTGTGTTTGCTTGCCTCCAGACGGTCCAAACATTGTCAATCACCATGCTACTCAAGGCATGTTTCTTCTTCACAAGTCGTCTCAAGACGAGTGTGTGAGAGACAAACCTAGTCCCAACAACCTATTAAAAAGGAATGGAAAGAGTTCAATAACAATACAAACTGAAATTGATTTAAAATTAAATATTAAAATGAAAAACTTAAAACATAAAATGATTCATGAGTTGTTCTCTTACCTTCAACAACTCCAACTTCGAGAATTTTTTGAAAATGGCCTGAAACATGTGATGGTTGGTGACGAACATCTGAATCTCGTTTGCCTCCATATAGATTTTCTCAATCCATGTGATTTTCCCAATCTTCTGCAACATCAAAATCACGGAGTGTATTGCATAGTGTGCAAAATTTGTGCTCATACCTTCCCTCTACTATCAACTGTGTTGCCTTTAAATTTTTTACATTCTCTGTGATGACTTGGACAACATTTTGAGGGCCCATTGACTCAATAACCTCAATTAGAATGTTTGCAATGAAGTGGGCATCTTTTATTTCCCCCTCACAATCTACAACCTTTAGAAACATTGTCTCTATAGGGCTTACTGCAATAATGTTGATAAGAGGTATGTTTCGGGAGTCTTTCCATCCATATGATATAATAGACACTCCTGAATCCTTCTAAGAATCTCTAATCAGCTGTAAAGATTGTGTATGTGTTCCACTTCTTTTGCCAAAAGAGATGTGCGAATCTTATTATAGTAAGGGCTTGTATACTCATGTGGTGCGTCATTAATGGCTCTCACCATCTGCTGCGAATATGGTGACCTCAACGCATTGAATGGTAGCCTACATGCATAAACACACCGAGCTACCAATTCATTTTCAATTTCTCTCTTCTTCATGTTGAATGCTTTTTCTAGGGGCCCTTTTGTTCTCTTTCTTGATATGGTATCTTCATCTAAAGGAGTTTCAATTGGAATAATTTCAGTATGGCTATCAATGAAAGGATGGAATGATGGTGGTGTTGGCTGTTTTCCCATAGTCATTTGTTGCAAAGAAATGGTTTTAGAGCGACTTTTGCAATTTCGAAGTTAGCCTCCTCTTGCTCTCTTAAGTACATAGTTATTTTACTCTTCTCCACCATCTTACATGGTCTAATGCCCGTAGTCGTTACCGCAGTTAAATGAGCTTTCAAACAGGTATATGAGGACTTAAATGCGAGGCCACAATGGGGGTACGTCCAAACACGAACACCACCATCGGCAATGGGTTCTAGCACTTCCACATGCCACCATTAAAGAGAATGAGGATCCATTTTCACTATCAAGCCACCTATAACACTCCTTGTGTTCCTCCCTCATTGCTTGCTTCCCCATGCCCCCCTGAAATTGAACTGGATGCCATGACTACAATCGTTTAATTTGTTTTAACCTACAACGAGATATATTTTTTAAAACATTGTTAAATAATTTAATAAACAATTAAAAACAATAAATACAGATTATACAATTAATTTGTTAACCGTTACACGTCATTCTCTGATACTAGTCACCAACTTTTCCGTAAACGGTGTGACGTGAGGGCATACACGAAGGGTAGACTTTTAAGTTTTTAACGAATTCAATTGAAAACTAAAAAAAATGAACACAACTAATTTAAAAAAATAACCAGTTAAACTCTAGGGCCTACACGTCAATCTCTGATTTTAATCACCAAGTTCGCCATAAATGGTGCGAGGTGAGAGCATACACAGAGGGTAGACGTTTAAGTTTTTTAGTGAATTCAATTTAAAACTTTAAAATAATAAAACAAACACAACTAACTAAAAAAATAAATAGTTAAACCCTACATGTCAATCTTTGATTCTGATCACCAAGTTTGCCATAAATGGTGCGAGGTGAGAGCATAGACAGAGGGTAGACGTTTAAGTTTTTACTGAATTCGATTTAAAACTTTAAAATAAAAAACAAACACATAACTAATCAAAAAAATTAAAGAGTTAAAACCTACATGTCAATCTTTGATTCTGATCACCAAGTTTGCCATAAATGGTGCAAGGTGAGAGCATACACAAAGGGTAGACGCTTAACAACATAAAACTTAAATACGAAAAAATTAATTAATATTTAAAAAACATAAAATAAATAAAAATTAAATAGATCATGATCATTGATAATTGATCACATACTAGTTTGATTATTACATAAAAAGTAAAACAATGGATGCATGAAAAATACCTGAAACTGATTCTCCTTGTTTATTGGCTTGTAGTTGATCTTTCTCCTCTCTCTCTCTCTCTTTCCTTTAAGCTCCCTCTCTCTCGTTCAAGCTCTCTTTCTCTCCTTAAAGTTCATAATTAGCAAAATGCCAAAATATGAGTGTGTGAATTAACAAGACAGGTTGGGTGTATAAATAGGTTTTTGGGGGTGTGTTTTAGGTTGAAATTAGGGTTAGGTTGTATTTTTTTTAAGTTAGGAGCTTTAATTTTTTTATTTTAACAATTTTAAGTTAAAAGTGGTAGACTTTTACAGCAGGTACGTACCTGCGGGCCCCGGGTATAGAAATCTGTACCCAAGATGTACCCGGGGTATGCGGGTACATACTCGTAACATACCTGGGATGTACCCGTACCAAGTACCAAGTACGTACCAGGCCTGGTACGGGGGGGTCTAGGGTGTTTCTTAGCAGTCTAGGTTTTAACCCATTTTCCCTTAGTTCCTTAAAAATATTTCTTTTCTTGATCCAAACAATCATTGTCTGATATTCCAACTGCTTTGGGCACAAGAGCGTCAAAGATCACCATCTTTTAGGAAGGGTGGTGGTGTGAATAACTTTGGACATAAATGTCTATATGTATGCCTTTCGTGTAAAACTAGCGCGAGAGAGATCCATCTATCTTCCAAAACATTCAAGAAAGGAAGACACCCGTTCTCCACCTCCATAACAATCGTAATGTAGTCCAAGTGGTTATTGATATCGTATGAATTCTGCTAGAAGCTTCTCTCATGCGACCAATCTGAAGTCATGTCCTACATATGTTGGACCCACCATTTAGGTTTACAACAAAAGGAATTGATAGCTATTTCTTTGAATACCTCCGTATAGAGGTTAACAACCACATGGAATAACTGGTGACCCAATGATTCTTTGAACTATGTTAAAAAATAAGCAGTTGAAATACATAAGAAAGTATTATTTCTACCCAATAGGAGTTGTGCTATTTGACATTTTAGGGTGGCATTCTATACAAACCAAAAATAACTAATTAAACTTTTATGCCAAGATTTGGCTTGAATTTTGAGAAGATTACACTCATAATAAAACCTACGCTCCCAAAAAATACAATTGAAATGTGATCCCTTTTAGAGTATGTAGGATAGTAACAAGGTTCATCAGGACTTTTTCAAGCTCGACATCTTGTTCAATGAGTTAATAGATAAAGGGATGTTTTTTAAATGGGTTAAAGAGCAAGCTGCACTTTTAGAGATATAGATTTTAAATAAGTGGTGCTCTAATCTTGGTTTTCCCAATTGACCAAAGTCTTACATTCACATTAAGCTTTGGATGTGCAATGCCCTAGGAAGGGTCGAGTGAATTGGATCATCCCATTATTAGTCAAGTGAGAAATTGAATAGGGTGGAGGGAAATTTAGGGAACTATCTTGTTGGTAACCTCTTTGTTTTCTCAATAGATCAATAAGTTGATTTGTTTCTTGCCCATAACACAAACAAGTTTAAATCAATGCCTCTAATGTTTTTTCAAGGGGTTGACTTTAGGTTGTAGTTAGACCCATGAAGTTGCATGGCACATTTCATTACTTGCCATATGTTGGATTTGGTAAACACCAAGTGGATCTTAACATTAGCCCCGAAATGATAATGCAACGCTCTAAGAGACAAATTTGCAAACACAAACAATTGAAAAAGATTCAAGATAAAACAATTAGCCCAAGAATAGATTAAGAACTTCAAATCTAGTTGATAAGAAGCACAAGGTAAGTGTTGACTCTATGTATTAGATCAATGATAAAATGTTAAGATTAACAAATTAGGGTTCTCTCCTATGGATGCTTTTTATAAATGAATGCAATTAATGTTGTTCTATAGTATCAAATCGATGTTGGCTGAGCAGTTGTGACAATCGCTAATAGTTGTATTTTAATATTAAAGAATTGTTGCACGAGGAGGGAAGGGTGCTAGTATTAGGTCCTTGTACTGTACTAGTTGCAATGATTACTATTTGTTGTTAATGAGAAACTAATGTTATTGTCATTTTGTCTATACTCGATTTGCAATAATATCTATGATTGTTTCTAGTAGTGTAGTTTCTTCGTAAACATTTTGTTGTCGTGCCTTTAAATAACTTCACGTCAAGTTAAATTTAATTCGAAAAGTATCCGTTAGTAAAATTTCCTCTCAACAATGATGACACATAATGGGTAACCAATGGGTCAACTAGTCTAATAAGTGGTTCAAACAAACCAAAAATGTCAGAATGACCTTACAAAGGACTTTGAGTATGTGTGATATATACAAGAGCACGTAAAGGAAACATCTAAAAGAACCTATGTACTTGTAGAAAATATATTGGATAACTTGGCTGTAAATAACTTGGTTGTAACGGAAGAAGTTGATCATCGACTTGATTAACTACCTTGACTTCTTATTGGGCACTATATAACAATATAAGATGAGGGTGGAGTGTACTTGAAAAATACAACACAGCTTGCAAGGGTACGAAGAAAGTTGTTGACACGAAGAAGAATAACAATCAAAAGACTGATGTCAAACCCAAATTTATTAATGCCATTGAGCCCAAACAAAGGCTGGAGAAGGCATAATGGTAAGGGAATAGACCAAGAAATCGTATAGTCTACGAGGATTTTAGAAGTGAATACAGAGGCTATGAGAAGCGGCTAGACTAAGAAAACCCTCAAGGCAAGTATGGGATTCTAGAAGCCAAAGCCAAGGCCAAAGTGTGAGCTGAAGTCAAAGTAGGAGCCGAAACCAAGGAAGGATTTAGTTAGCATCAGATTACTATACAACACTCATGAATGCATAGTGGGTGGAGATTGTGAAGTAGTTGACCGTTCAAGCGGAAGGAAGTGCTCATCGTGTTGAATGAATGTACTTAGGAAGGCTGACAAAAGAATTTGAATCCGTAAAAGATTTGATGGAGCCGCCTCCTTTTCTTTCGAGGGAAGTCTTTGGTTTGAAATGTAGTTCGATAATAACTTCTTTACAAAAGAACAAGCTATTTACAAAATAAGTATTTTTTGAATTGAAGATCTTATTGACGATTCTAAGCTACATACACCTCAACAACTTGAATCTCACATTGAAAGGAGTAGCATAAAAATGGGAATTGACCGTGGACGAGAGAGTGAATGAATCCTTGTCAAAGGAAGCATCGATGGAAAGGAGTAACACATAAATGGGACTTGAATGTGGGCGAGAGAGTGAATGAATCCTTGTTGAAGGAAGGGTTGAGCATAAGGACATGTCCATGAGTATAGAGGTACATTCAACATAACCCTTCTGAAGGAGGAGAATTGTATTCAAAGTACCACATCAAATACTTGTAACCCAATCTATGGTTACCCCAATTCCATATCTTGAAAAGCAAAAATTGCGAAAGTTCACTAGCTACGGATTAGAGTATCACATATGACATTGTAAGACAAGTATTACGGTTTGGGGAGTGAATGGGGACACATCAATGGCTCTATGGTTGTGTTACTTCCCAACCACACTTTGAGGGGAGGCGATTGATCGACACACAAATGCATTTGCCATGGACAAAGCCTTGTGAGACAAATTCAGGAAAGCCTTTGAGAAAGAATTTAGACCTTTGAGAGATGATTATGAAATTACAATTGAAATCTATGATACCCATCATGGTAAGCATGAAAATGTTCGAGGCTATAATAGGAGACTCAAGGAATTGCTAAGAAATCTAGAAAAAGAACCGATGGATGGGCTGAAGAAAATATGGTTCATCAAAAGATTGACACCCTCATTGCAAAAAAAGATGAAGGTGGTCCTGCCTTTTATGACGATGGATACAATCCTACAACAAGCTATGGACATAGTGAGTGAAAACAAAACATCATTTGCTCAAGCAGGAAGAGTGAGGATGAAGATTTGGACTCTAATGATTGTGAATTAGGCTTGCTAAAGGCTTTGTGGAAAGACATGGTTTGCACGATGAGGGAATTGAAAAGACACTGATGAAGGAAAGGACCTATGGCCAATCAAACTAACACTGAATTGATCTGTAGATGTTGCGGGTCAAGAGACCATAACAAGAAGAAGCGTCCTAAAAAAGAAAATGTCAATAGTATTGATGTTACAGAGCAAGGATTTATGGAAATCACAAGGGCACAAGCAAGGAAAGCCAACTACGCCAACTCTCTCATGTAGGAGAGGTTGGGTAAAGAAAGGGTAGAAATAGAAAGGGAAAAGGTTGAAGGACAACAATCCCATGAATTTACAAGTACGTAATCAGGTGGCTTAAGTCCATAAAATAAATTGCAAGAGAATATTTGCAAGCTACCATACCCATCAAAGTAGCAAATCTAATGCTAAGCATTCCAAAACTAAGAAATGCTAGAACCACTATTATGCAAGGAAATGACCGCGATATGGAGCATACAACACACCTAGTATCCGAAGGCGTAGAGTTGGAAGAAAAACATATGTTGGACATTGAACCTATAGATGAGATCCCATTGTTAGGTGCCCAAGTGATTGATCCTATGCTCATGACAATGAATGTGTGGCCTTCGACATTTCAATTGGTAGGAACATATCAACATGGTATTAAAGTATTGGGTGTCTTGATGGGGCAAAAGGTATTTATTGGAACTCAACCCTTTTTCTTGAATTTTATAGTCATCTCATTAAAAAACAGCCTATGATGCACTATCGGGTCATGGATGGTGATAGCAAGCAAAACTGACCAAAGCTAGAAAAAGCATATCATCTCCATTGAAAACAAAGACCACAAGTACATAATAGATTTTAAGAATCAAGGAGTTAGTGAGGAAGCAACCTCATTAGATTCAATAGACTCTAAATCTCATAAAGAATGCTCGGTGGCTGAGGACTAGGGCATGATCATGCTCTAATGATGAGACAAACTCCCTCGACAATCTTTTCCATTGGTAAGTGGAAGACTATGAGGTATTTCAACCCGATTGCGATTTTTTGGACATCATGGAAATTGAGGAAAGTTCGAGACTACAACAAGATGATCCAATAATGCCAAACTTGAGTGAACTTTCGACCTCACACTTGATGTGCCCTCCAAATTTTTAGAATATAAAGTTGGGGATGTAAAGTTAAATGAAAACCTACCACTATTAAGGTGAACTTAGGAATAAAAATAGATTTAAACCTAATTTTGGTAGGAGATGATTGGGACCCAGTATTGAAGGTAACCATGTTCATGTTTTCCTGGACATGCAAATACTCGAAAGGGACCCCAGTGAAATGTGTATGCATAGATTTAAATTCATTATTCCACAGGGATGCATCCCCATGAAACTGACGTCATGGAGACTCGCGACGTCTTCGAGACTTGGGGACGATTAGGAAACGTCCCCCTGTCGTCCCACCACTGCCACCAACTGTATGGGGACATCCCTGAAACGTTTTCCTCAAAGTGGGGACATTTCTGAGATGTCCTCCAATTTTGGGGACTTGGGAATTCCCTTGGGACATCTTGAAGACTTCTAGAAGTTTTTCGACCCGTCTCAAGTATTCCCAACTGTCCATGAGACTCCCAACTGTCCCCAAAGGTATAAGGCTATCAAAAAGTTAAAACAAATCATTTTATTTAATAATTTTTGGCCCCCAACCTTATCCCTAATACTCAATGGGCCCCACCCACCACCTAAGCACTAAAAAAAAACTATAAATAAGAGTCACACACTCACTCCAAATCACATTAAAAAGTTCAAAGCAAGAGTGAAAGCATTAACAAGCAATAGTGAGAGGGTGAGAGAATTAGCAAGCAAGAGTGAGAGCAATAACAATAACAAGCAAGAGTGAGAGCATTAGCAAGGAAGAGAGACAACATTAGCAACAAGTAACAACAAGAGATAGAGCAAGTGCCAAGTCTTTATTGTATTGAGCCATTGGCCAACTGTATTTGAATTTTGAATATAAATATTAATAAATTGATATTTGGCATTTCCACTATTTGATGCAATGTGTTTAGTATTTCAAAGATTCATTTGTTGTTCCTTGTATATTTTTTCTATGGGAGCGGGAGCGGGGTATCCGATACGCGGAAACGGCAAATTCTTTTTTGACCCCGGATACGGCGTAGGATACAGTAGTACAAAAACTATATAAAAATTAAAAAATATATAAATTTCAACCTTCTAAATAGGAATTTAATTATTAACCACATATTATGCATATGAAAGACAAGATAAAAGACAAGTTATAAGCTAAATAAATGAATAACCACAAAAAACAAGCTAGGATACCGATAAAACTTATAAACTTAAAAGCTTAAAAATTAAATTAAAATACTTAAATCGAACACAATGTGAATGTCATGAATCTCATGATATATTAAATTCAATCATAGATCAATATTCAAAGTTCAAACTATCTTTCATTGTCAATATTTATTATTCATCATATTCCTCTTCATCAAGAGGATCAAGATCAGCTACATCATCATCATCATTATGTGGTTCATTAGAACCACATGGGCTCGAACCACTCGCACTAGGGGCATTGCGAGTTGCATCCCCTTGTGCATGTAGGTCTCGTGGTGCCACATAACTCCCCTCATCATCATATGCTCCATGGTGGGAAATGGAAGCATCCAAGTCAACTATCTCTGGATCAATGTCCTAATGTCTTGTTGACCCTTCCTTGTACTCTGGCTGCTTGTGGGATAAAAGGCGCAAGTTGGAATGTATGTATACCAAATCTTCATCCCTTTTAGCCCCCAACCTGTTGTGTTTCTGTGAGTGGATGAAACTATACGTACTCCAGTTGCGCTCAGAGGAAGATGAACTTGCAACCTATTAAGGCAACTCAAACTTTAAAGTCAATGCAAAGTTCAACTTCAAATTTAAACACTCAAACTTAAATTTTAAAAAACTAAAAGAAAAGAGAATAAAAAAATTAAAAACTTACCTGTGCCAAGACCTTGATTACAAGAGGTTGCAAGTAAACCGATGAAGTACTATGGAGGTACCACCACATATGAGCATCCATCTTGTATTTGCTTCGAAGAGCGAGAAGGCTATGACCTGTTTCTGCTATGAAATTGCCAAACTCTACCATAACCTGGTCTTGGGCCTCAGGATCAGGGAAGAGCCTAGCCAATGCCGACATATATCCTTTACTGACTTCCGCATCCTTGTATGGTGCTACCCTCCTTGGCAAGGAAAAGATCTCTGTGCTATAAAATCTAGGAGTCAATGCCAAAGCTAGTAGATGTAATGGGGTGGTCATTTTGTTCCACCGCTCAATGAGGATTGACTTCACTTGTTTGAAAAATATTTCCTCGGGATCTTGTTCTTTTGCATTTATGACGGCTTTTATCTTCTCAATCATTGAGTCGATGCCGTCATATATCTCTCCTAGACATGGCTGATCCGTGTCAGTAAACCGGATCATGCTCATAATGGGCTCGGTAAAACTCAACAGATAATTCACTCTATCCCACCAAGGGTCCTCTAAGATCAGGTTCTTCACTTTTTGAGCCTGTTGAGTGTTTGATTGCCTCCATATAGACCAAAGATTGGATGTTACCATCCTCATGAGTGCCTCTCGCACCTTCACTAGTCGTCTCAAGATGATTGTGTGTGATGCAAACCGAGTCTTAGCAACCTAATAAAAACGAGGAACAAAAAATAAAAATAAAATTTAAATTATAAAATTGAAAGCTAAAAGAATACTAAAAACTTATATTAAATTTTAAATTAAAAAGAAAGAAAGAAAGCTTTTCCTTACCTTCAGTAGCTCCAACTGCGAGAATGATCTAAAAATGCCCTGTGACATGTGGTGGTTGGTGACAAACATTTGGATCTCTTCAGCTTCTGCATACACTTGCTGGATCCACTCTATTTTGTTTGCCATTTTCTTTAGCATTAAATTCAATGAATGCATGGCACAAGGTGTCCAAAAAATATGCCCATACTGTGCCTCAACTAGCATCCCCGCAGCTTTGCAATTTTTGGCATTGTCCGTTATGACTTGGACAACATTTTCAGGCCCCACGGCCTCAATGGACTCAAAGAGAATGTTGGCTATGAATTGGGCATCCTTCACTTGCCCCTCACAATCAACCGCTTTAAAAAACATTGCCCCCTCAGGGCATACTGCAATCACATTGATTAAAGGGCGGTTTCTTGCATCTTTCCATCCATCAGAAACAATGGACACACTAGTTTTGGTCCATGAGTCCCTAATTGATTGCAAGGAGGTTTTTACATATTTTTTTTGTCTATCCAAAAGGGTGGTGCGGATCTTCTCATATCCTGGTGGTTTATACCCTTTTGGTGCCTCATTGATGGCTTTCACCATTTCATGCCAATAAGGTGATCTCACAACATTAAAAGAAAGCCCATTAGCATGTACACACCTTGCAATGTGTTCATCTGCAATCTCCCTGCTCTCATTCTGAAAGGCCTTTTCCAATGGCCCTTTTGTCTTACTTTTCTTTCGTGCAAGGGAAACATCCTCATCCATGGAGATAGGAGTCACAAATGGATGTGGCATGGCCACAATTGGGGATCCACTAGATGATGGAACAATTGGAGGCCTCGCTGAACGAGATGAACCTCCTCTTTTGGCCAATGGATGACCCGCTCTCATAGTCACTTTTGCCTCTGCATCTTCTTGCTCTTTGATATATGGCAAATTTTTTGCTTTTGGCACCCCAACATTATTCCTCCCCCTGCATACTCTTATACCATTACCCGTTATGGCACACAAGTGGCTTTTCACCCTACTATAAGAGCCTTTGAATAGTCCATCACACCCATTGCATTTCCATTCAAAACAACCACCACCTGCAAGTTGTTGAACTATTGTTACGTGCCTCCATAACGGTGAATTTGGGTCAAAGTCCTTGGCCAAAGATTGCCTAGAAGCAGAACTTGATGTCATTGTAGAAATACCTACAAGGTTAAAAACAAAATTAAGCAAAGAAAACAATGACATGCAATTGCATTGTGATTGAACAATGAAAATTAAAAAAATTAAATGGAAAGAGCAAAATAAAAATGAACATAAGCAAAAAAATGTAATGTGTGAAAGATTAAATAAAAAAAAAAGAGGAACAAGGCTAGAAATTAAAAAAAAACTTATCTTCTCTTAGTAAACCGCAAATCCTTCACAAATCCTCCTCATTTGCAGCTCCTCACACTCCTACAAACTTAGCAATAGCTCCTCAAACCCTAGACAAGCACAATGCAATTTTGGAGAGCCATAATGTGAGTTTGTTTGCTTTATGTTTTGTTTTTGTGTTGTTCTTTTGTTTTATTGTTTAGAGGTAGCTTTTAGGTTTTAGATTAGAAGAATTTTTTATTTTTTATTGTCGTGGGGCTTTAAAAACATGAAAAAAATAATTTAAAAAATATGTTTTTTTTGCATGTGGGAGCGGGCAGGGGCTGCGGAAACGCCCGGGTATGGCACAGGGCGTACCCGGGCGTTTTCGTAGCCCCTGCCCGCTCCCGCTCCTGAGGCCCCCAGCCGCGTTTCCGGTAACGTAGTATTTTTTATAACTGTTTTTTCAAGCACTATATATATTTGCGCCACTATCCCGTTGTTGTCCCCCCGCCGTTTTCAAACCTAGGCCCTTGGTTGCCCCGTCTCCGAGACGCTTCCCCCCTTTTGAGACTCTGTGGGACACTACTGAAATCCTATACAGATGAATAAGAATTATGCTACAAAAATCCATGAGGAGATCGGCAAGACGCTAGAGGCGGCTATAATCTTCAAAGTGGAGATAAGTGATTGGGTATCCCCCGTAGTGATATGTTTAAAGAAAGAATGTGCATGAATAAAAATATGAGAGGAATTCCAAAGTCTTAACATAGTCACTCTCAAGGACCCATTCCAATCCCATTCACAAATTCAATACTCCAAAAAGTTGGTGGTCGTGAGATTTACTCATCCATGAATGGTTTCTTTGGGTTAAATTGACCAACATAGCTGAAGAGGACAAAATGAAAACCACTTTAATAATATATGACAAAGTCCTATGCGTGCAAGTGGATGACATTCAGACTATGTAATCCTCTAGTGACCTTTTAGTGGATTATTTTGTATATCATTGAAAAAATGGCTATCAATAACTCTAAAGACTTCCTCGATGATTGGTCTGTATACAATGCTCAAGGTATTCGTCTACGGACTTTGAAAAAATGAATGCGACGTCGTTAAGCGATAAAGTTGGTGCTGATGTTCATGGTTTCCAAGGTAAAATTTCTTGGACATATTCCCTGCAAGGCTCGATTGTAGATTGATCTAGATAAAATACATGTGGTAGTGGAAATGGAAGTATACCTAAAGACATCACTCTGATAAAATCCATATTGGGGCATGTCATCCATTACCGATGCTTCATAAATGTTTATACACAAGTCTCATTCTTTAGGCACATTGATAAGGAAGGGAGCTCCATTCGTATGGTTACAAAAATAGGAGAAAGCGTTCAAAGAACTATAGATATGCCTTCTTAGTTAAACCATCCTTGTATATCTAGATTGGGACAAAGAATTCCATGTGCATGTCAATGCTTCCAACTATGCTAGTGGAGCTACTATAGCCCAAGTGGGAACACAAGGGCTGGATAACCCTATTTTATTTGCAAGCTAGATTTTGTTGACCACATAGTACTACGAAATGGGAAGCCCTTCCGAAATATAAATGTTTCAACAATATCTTATGGCAACACCCTTCCCATTCTATGTAGACCACCACCAAGTTATTGTTTTAGGAACGATAATTTTGTAGAAGTATATTATTGTAGGGGAATATTTTGTAATTGAAAATTGGGAAACGTATGCATGGTAGGTGAATCCCAAGGGAAAACATAAAATTTGCAATTAAAACATGTATATTTTGGAGCTATTGTGGCCCTAGTAGGAACACAAAGGTTGGACCACCCTTTTTTTTATAAGCCGGATTTTGTCGATTGCATAGTACTACGAATTGTGAAGCCCTTGGAATGGTGTTTGTAATATTAAAGTTTCAACAATATCTTTTGGCAACACCCTTCCTATTCTATGTAGACCACCAACATGTTATTTTTTAAGGAATGGGAATTTTTTAGAACTACATTATTGTAGGTAAATATTTTTAATTGAAAATTGGGAAACATATGCATGGTAGGCGAATCCTAAGGGAAGCCATA
The DNA here is from genome assembly GCA_019776745.2 of Taxus chinensis. Taxonomy (NCBI): domain Eukaryota; kingdom Viridiplantae; phylum Streptophyta; class Pinopsida; order Cupressales; family Taxaceae; genus Taxus; species Taxus chinensis. The sequence goes on along the minus strand of CM034146.1, from coordinate 198,354,804 downwards.
AAATTTGCAACTAAAACATGTATATTTTGACGAATTTAAAAATTTTATGTACATTTTATAGGAATAGTTAGCAAATCATTTTGTAAAATTGATTGATTGGCGAATCTAAAATTTGGAAAACATGTCAAAAATTAGCCCCTAAAAAATACCTTGACCATCGGACATTGTTGTGCTTGGTCAACAAGCCAATTATTCAAGGTCAAGTAAATAGGTAGATGTTTTTACATGAATTTATGTTCAAAATCATTGTTCGTCCCAACAAGAGTCACGTAAGTGTTGATTAACTTTGTTGGATAAATTTTGGTAAATTATTAGAAGGTTTCAATGAAAATGGTCACCAAATTTAGGACTCTGAAAAAAATCCTCAATGATAGAGGAGGGCATTTTTTAAACCATGCAATTTGTTTGATAACTTCGAAGTTTTGTATCTTTCAATCTCTTTCAAGCCCATACTACCCACAAGCAAATGGCCAAGTAGGGGCTACAAACAAAATTCTAATATCGATGGTCCAAAATTTGTGCAGTATAGAGGGTGCTGATTGGGAAGAACACTTACTTGTGGTACGTGGGCCTATCAAATGACACATAATGTCACTACTAGCCATACACCCTTCTAGCTAATGTATGACCAAGAGGCAATGTTTTTGATGGAATATTTAGTACCAAGTATTAGGGTAGTTGAGAATCAACTTGGTGATGACGAGAGCCTTGCAGAGCAACTTATGCAATTGAATAAACATTAGGTATTGGTGTTGTAGGAAACTAAAGTCATGCAAAAGAAACAAAATTACTGGAATGATAAACACCTCCAATGAATGTATTTCAAAATAGGGGCTCTGGTCTTGAGATACCATAAGAGGTGAGAAATCAAATTGGGGCAGTTTGAAATAATGTGTCTCAGGCCTTTCAAAATTTTAAAATATCCAAGAATCACACAATCAAGCTAGAGTTCTTGGACAAAAAGCCCTTCGAAGGCACAATAAATGGCTCAAATTAAAATTATATCGAGTAAGGATAGAAAATATCAATATGATTGACATTGTAATCCAATTTGTGGAAGCACGACTTGCCAACAAAGAAATAGGAGCGGGGCAAATAAAGAAGCTAGGTTAAGGAAGAAGAAATTGTACGACCAACACAAAGGGAAAGTATTAGACCTTAAGGACCACTCGCAGGAAATTGAGCTTTCAAAGCCATACAACCAATGTTGGGAATTCAAACCTCAAAACAAACTTGATTTGCGCATAAGATTATATGGCTAGGACTAACTTTATGCGTTTGACCGGGTTCTATTCAACCAAAACTTGCTCCCAGTATTAAAGATATTGAACATTAACTAATTAACTATTAATTACATGTTTGTGAGTGGTAGACATCGATTTCCTATTTTTTGGGTTTTAGAATCGTGATTCGTAGAGATTATAAACTATAAGGAAGACATTCTTGTGCAAGGGCATATTTTTCACAAGGAAGACATTCTCATATAAGGGAAGTGATTCTAAAAATGTGATGGAGGAGAAAGCCTTGATTTTTGCAGACATGATCCAGATCTTTGCAAGATGTCACACTTGAAGAAGCTTGGTTCTGAATCAAACCTAAGGCAACAACTTCTCATATTTTTGGTTATGCTGCATATACTTTGGTTCCTCATAGAAAAATGAGTAAATTAGATTCCAAGAGTACAAGATATCTCATTGCTATCTATAGTGATCAATTTAAGGCCTATAGACTTATTGATATTTTTATTAACAAGATAGCTGTTAGTCGAGATGTTGATGTGAAGTAGCTAGATTCCTTCTATGTTTGTAACTGACAAGAAATCTCTGAGGTACCTGAATCTAGTGTTGTGATTCCTTTGAAAGATTACAAATCTATTTAGTACTCCTTCACAAACTCTGGTATAGTAGCCCATGTCACCCATGGCTGATGATTTCAGTACATTGGTCTATCAACGACCCCAGACTGAGGTGGCCAACAATTCAGTTGAGATTTAGTCACCCCTGGGTTCTCAAGTATAATGGAGGCCTAAGTTGTTTTACTCCACTATATAGGATGTGTAAAAGATGGAATTCCTCAATTAGATGCACGGGTCCGATGGTCTTGAAAGAAGGTTTTTGACTCAGTAGAGCATCTTCGTTTTGCTATTGCCTTTGACTCCTTTATGATATTTGATCCACAACGATATTCTGAAGGAAAAGACATTCCTGAATGGGAGACTACTATGCAAGAAACATATGATGCCTTGATGAAGAGCAGTCCCTGGAAGATGATGGAATTATCTCGAGGTAAACAACCGATTGAATGCAAATGAGCGTACATGGTGAAATGCAAAGCCGATGATACTTGGACAAGTACAATGTTTGTCTTGTTACAAAAGGTTTTTTACAACAAGAGGAAATGTGGACTGTGAGGAGGTTTTTTTCTCCTATTGCGAAGATGATCACATTTTGGTTGCTTTTCTCCATAGTAGCTTAGTTTGGTTGGAAGATGTTTTAGATGGATGCAAAGAGCACCTTCTTGAACAGCGATTTGGAGGAGGTCTACATGGTGCAGCCTAAAGGTTTTTAGGTACCTTGTTGTGATCATCTAGGTTGTAGGTTTATTAAGTCACTATACAGCCTTTGGCAAGCTCCATGAACCTGGTATATTAAGATTGATCAGCATCTCTAAGATTAGGGATCAACATCTCTTTTTTAAATCTTTAATAGATGCATCCACTACCTGAATGCTATTGAAGTTGAATAACTTAACCAACTCAGCTGGAAGCATGTCGCTGACTGAAACTAATCCTTTCTAATGTACTTGATGCCCTTGAAGTGAGTGAGTGCCGATGCTTCCCTTGGATCAACTTCTACCATGCCAAAACAACAGACATGATGACTAGTCAACATGAACACACCCCTACATGTTTTTGGTAGATACAAGAATGCCGGTACCCCTTAGATGCTCATGCACCACTAATGAATCAGTATATCGTTGGAGGGTAGTATAATTTATCTTATGACTACTCAATCAAATCCATGTCTTGCAATATGATATCTCGCTCGATTTATGTACAAAAGACACATAGAACATTGGCGAGATGCAAAACGAGTTATTTGATTTGTTAAAAGGACCCTCAACTTTGGTGTTCTATATCGGATATTTGTTGATTTTGTGTTGACATGTTATACTGACTTAGACTGGGCTGGATTAGTTAATAATTGTAAATCTACAACAGGGTATGTTTTTGCTCTTGGTTCTTGAGCAATTTCTTTGCAGAACGAGCTATAACATACAATTGCCTTAACATCTACTGAGGATATAAGGCAGCAGTTACTGCTGGATGTGAATCAGTTTGGTTGAACAGAATATTGATTCATCTTCATTTAGATCAAACACCACCTACTTCATGTTTTTGCAACAATCAGAGTGCTCAAATTTTCGAAGAACCCAATTTATAATGCCAGAACCAAGCATGTAGAAGTTCATCATCAAGTTGGCTGATAATGAAGATATTTGTCTTTATTATTGTTCTACACAGGAGCAAGTTGCTGATATAATGACCAAACCTTTGGGAACTCCTGCAATTGGCAAGTTTAGATAAACTTTCAATAGTCTTTGATAAACTTTCAATAGTCTCTAGTTTAGTTGTAAAGAGGGGTAATAAAATATTAGAATAAAGGTATATTGTTTCTATTAGTTGTATTCATCGCAGCAACAAATTTACACAGCATGGTACAAGTGTAAATGGAACTCAATTACCCGGGTGTAAGATGGGGAAAAAATGGTCAAAACTCAGGAATCGAAATAGCAATGTAATATTGATAATTTAGAGGAAAAAACTGATTTTCTTATTTCATTTTAAATATACCCTAAGCAGCTGATACATTTTGGATACAGGGGCGCGTACGGAGTATCCGATATGCGGATACGGCAAAATATTTTTTGGCCCCGGATACGGTGTTGGATATGGCAGCACAAAAAATATATAAAATTAAAAAATATATAAACTTCAGCCTTCTAAATAAAAATCAAGTTATTAACCACATATTAAATATATATAAAAGTTAAAACTTATAATATTTAATATTCGTATATATGTACATTATAATATACTTATAAATTTAAATTCTTAGCTATACTTTACATTTAATATTCTTGCTATACTTTAAATTTAATATTCTTTAAATTAAATTAAATTAATATTCTTAGTTATAATTTAATATACGTTAAATTTAAAATTCTTAGCTATACTTTAAATTTAATATACTTATAAATTTAAATTCCTAGCTATACTATAAATTTAATATACTTTTTCCTAACCCTAAATTTAATATACTTTAGCTATATTATAAATTTATTTTATTTTGTTCATGGAACTGGAGTGTTGTGTGTGCAGGTGGAGGCGGTGCCGAAGGGAGGGAGGTTGGGATAATGGTTTGGAGTGTGGGGAGAGGCCACGGTGCTGTGGCAGAGTTGGTGTGGAGGCTGCAGAGCGGGAGGGCAGGGCCGATCGTACCCTACCCACTCCCACTGCCGTATCTCCTCCGTATCTGCTCTTGGTATATTTCGTACCGATTTCTGCCCCCTACCGTATCGGTATCATAGAATATACCATGTAGAGATAAATAAACATAATACATTAAAAAATGCGAATCTCAAATATAGTGCTTATATATTATTATTACATAATACATTAAAAATGCCAATTACAAAAAATTGTGTACAGTCACAAAGTTTCTTTTACTTTTAACTTAGAGGGTTTATGTTAACAACATAGTGTTGGCTGTAAAATACTAGGTCATACTATTGTGGAGCATGAATTATTATTGTAGGTGTAGTCCTAAGTGTTTTTTTCTTCTAAACTCTCATTGGGGTATAAATTATTAAAAAATTCCTCATCATGATTTTAAATTTAAGTTTTAAAATAAATTGATTCAATGTAAAACTTACAAAGAGTATTGCAATGCTTTACCCTAACATAAAGTAAAACATTTTTAGTTTTCTCGTGTTTAGTATTATGTTGCCTATAGAAATAAAAACAAGCCAAAAGATGACAAAAGTTCTAATATTTTTTTGAAATTCTTAGGAAACAAATGCGGCATGTGGCTATTACTTGTGATTTATTCGAGAATAACGCTACTATGGGTATATTGCGGTAACATGTATGTGGGAGGTTGTAACCATAGTTACCTAAGTCTCGCGGAAAAGTGGAGAGGGTGACAAGGTTTTCAGGATGGCAAAAAGTTCCTTGATTTTGGGGATAACAATTAAAACAATATATAAAAAATATTATTTAAATATTGTAACTTTATTCAATGAAATCTAGGGGTTTAAACTTTATTTAATGGGTTTAGGGTACTTTCAGGATTAGGGTTCAATGTTTTGGTAAAAAACAGTTTCTCTTAATAACTGAAAAAGGATTACAAACTTACAACCATAGTTATCTAAGACTCCGAGACGACGGGATGGAGCGATGGGGTAATTTTTATCCAAAATGTGGGGACGGCGAGGGGACAATTGTTAAAATAATATATAAAATCATAAATATCAAAAATATACAAATAAATTTTTAAAGCTTTATGAATAGTAGTCTATGATAGTCCAACTTCTGCATTTGTGCTTGAAAATTTTGGTATTCATATATCACTCTTGATTTTTATCATGTCTTTGTAATACAATATAGTCGAGTTATGGTTAACCATCTAAGCCTTATCGTTTTTATCATCCACACAACCTTTTTCTTCATATAGGTTTTGTAAGTTTGCTAAGTGATTGGGACTTCCAAAGTGAATTTTGATTAGATTCATAATTTTACACATACAGACATTTCATCTCAAATAGATATGAGTGGCTTCCAAAAACAATCTTTCACCACAAGAGTACAATAGATCCTCATCTTTCCAAAATTTATTTTATTTTCAAGTTTATTTGAGGCCATCCACGACCAGCCATCTGGAAATTTTCCGAGAAGGTGATTGAGTTGTGTGAAACCTTTCAATCGGCAAAATTATGTGACAAATTCAAGATCAGTGCCTTGAAACAACCCAAAAATAAGATTCACCATCTAAAATAACAAGAATGCTAATTTTTTAATTTCAAAAAGTCAATTTTTAAAGAGAGCTAAAAAAGAAACATCTTGGGATGTCCCCCAAAAAGAGGGATGTTTTTGAAACATTCCCTAATATTCAGGGACATCCCCCTTGAAATCCTCTGCACAGGAAATGGGGGGGTCGTCTTCCCCCCATCCTGCCATCCTTAGAATGTCCGGAATGTCTCTTTTTTGGGGGGGAGGTTTATCCGCGTAACATTGGTTACAACCCATCCATTATAATAACAATTGAAAAACCTAAATAATCAGGAAAAAACTTTTTTACAATTTGTTGCTGTTATCTATTTTTGCATCCTTGCAAAAATTGAGCAACTTGGATAAATGTGGACTTGGCAGTTGGTGGAGTTTTAGTGATGAATATGAGGAAAAGCAGGTGATTTCATGATCTTGGGCACTTTGGAATCATTTTTTGGTACTCCCCTCCTAGGCTTCAAAAATTCTATACTTAGCCAAATTTTAGTGATAAAGTGGTCAAAATGAGAAAAATTGATTTTAGGGGATTCTTCTTCATATTCCTCGTAACTACTTGGCTCAAGGAAAAATCTATAAGAGTTAGGGAAATTGGAAAAAATTACAAAAATGCCCTATTCCAGTGTCTTTAGTGTGATGCAGGTCAAAGGGGTGTGGGTGGAACTCCATCAGATGGAACTAAGGTTCTTGGAACCTTGAATTGTCCCGCAACATAGCGACTCCTTTGTAGTGCGGCTAAATTGGTTGCTGACGACCCTGGAGGAACATGGTTCAAGTGGGGATGAGTTCTCCGAGTGGCTCGAGGATTCGCAACAAAGGTAGGGGACGTGGAATGTTATGTGGACATTGCGGCATTTGCGGGCCCGTGTGACACAACAGGTACGAGGGTTTGGGTAGTGGGAATTCTCCCCAAGTGGTGTTGGGTTGCACTTCGAAGGGCGAGACGGGAGATAGCTCGCCGAGGTGACAATAGAGTATGTTGCGGGCATTGCAGGCCTTTCGGGCCCGCGAGGAACTTAAGACCCATTTCCTCCACGGCCTCAGTTTCTTGACATCCCGGTCAATCCGCAGGTCAAAGGAAAGGAGGTGGTGAGCTTGGTCAACTCGCTGATTTGGTACCGAGTTGGCGCCAAATTGGGGAGAGAGAAGGTGCGGGAGTTGCGGAGATTCGTGACCGAGATGGCCCAATTCCTTGGAGACCCCAGTTCCCCGCATCCAAGGTCAACCCGCAAGTCAAAGGAGAAGGGAGAGTGTTGTGCGGGTAAGTAGGGCTGTGGATGCACAAAGAGTTGGAAGCACAAGTACCACGAGTTGCTCATGGGCCCGAATGATCTGATTTATCTGATCCCTATAGTTTCAAAAGTAAAAATTAAAGTTATAAAGGGAGGGAAATTATATTTTAATAACTGTGACATCTTTTTACCCCAGAGCCCGAGTTTTCTCTAAACGGGCAAAACAACACCCCCAGATCCGCATGCTCAAAACTTTTGACCAGGATGGCCATTTTTCAAAAACTTGATATCACTGGATTTGTTTTTTCGAGCTCTACAACATGGAATCCTCAAATTTCAATTTTGATGGAGATAGGTAAGAGAAAATGGCAAAATACAGTCCTGCTTCCAAAAAATGCATTTCCATATTTTGTTAGCCTCCAAAATGAACGAGTACAGTCTTTTCTTCTTCCACCAGGTGCAAAACATTGGGCAGCGAAGTGTGAGGGCACTTAGGGATATTTTGCAGATGAATGTTGATAGATCAAGTAGAATCTGGAGTTTTTCTCCTCTCTCTCTCACTTTCTCCTATATGTTGTAATGAAAAATCATTTTGTAATGTTGGACACTGATGTAATATTTGTGCATTCTCTCCCAAGGAGCCGCGTTTGTGTTATTGGTCTCAAACCCCAGATTTGAATGTATTCATGGCGAATCTTGCCTAATAGCTCCATTATAATGTACTGTGCATTCATCCAAAGCATTAAAACATTAGTTTTGTGACTCTAAATCTGTCCTAGCTTGTATTTTCTTGCAATTTTCTTGCCTCATTATTTTTGCAGGTATTTGTGTATCTTTTGTTCATTGTGCAAGGTTCAAATCTGCTGTGTTGCAAGGAATTGAAGGTTAGAGATTGTTTTGGAACTGCGGCATCCATATCTGCCCTCTCCTTGCTATTTTGTCTTCATTTTCTAGTTTATAGTGTCTATCCACCCTCATTTTTGGTGCATGTGTAGGATTTAATTCATGTAATGCCTTCTATCCTTGGTCCCTTGGAGAGTTAGTTTAGAATTAGATAACTTCATTTCCAGCAGTAGGAGTAATGTAACATTAAAAATAGGAAGGGGAAGCCGGCCTTCTCCGGAGGTTTGTCTCAGTTAGCAGCCCCACAACTGAGAGACAGTCCCTTGTTACCTTAGAATTCATGATCCTCAATGATCATATCCAAGGTGTAATTTTGAGCTCCAACAATTACCTTCTACTGAAGGTTCTAAGAGCTTTAGAATAAAGTAGAAATAGAAAAGTATACTAAACTATGCAATGACATCAACAACAACCTTATCAACATCAGAAGAAATCATAACAGAGGACCTCTCACTTCTTTCCATCCTCTTCCATCAGAAGAGCTTCAAGATATTCAACCAACTGAGAGGCATAAGGCAAAGGAGTTACTCTTTAGTTTTGCACAAATGGCGTCCAACTTTTGACCCTTGGAGATTTCATCAACCAACAAGGCTTTGAGGATAGTCTAAATCATATCCAAATGACAACCAAGACTGAATTTCATTTCCCAACATCTTCATGGTTAACGATGTTGCTAGCACCAATTAGCATCATCCAAACTCCAAATATAAGCAAAATTAGGAGTATCCGGCCTGGGGGTTGTTTGCTCAGGATAGTTGATAGCTTGTAGAATGCAGTTGACCATAACACCTTCTCCAATGCGAGCAAGAAGTTGAGGCTGGAAGAGGTTGGTTGCTGTTCATTTAAGTAGCTTCTCATCCTTCCCCTCAATGAGAGCAACATACCAAAAGTTTAGAGCTTCCTGAACAGTGATTCCAATAGACTTGTCCAATAGAACACTTGCATTCAACAATTACTCGAGCTTCAAATCATTCACCACATCCACAATTGTGGAATGCACATCTTCCAAAGTGTATCTATGAATCATATCTGTGTCACCTCCCGCACATTGTTCAATGAAGACTCATTGCCCTTGTTTTGTTTTGACTTGTTGGATGGGCCTTCATGTAATGTCTCCTTTTCAGAATTAATTGATTATGGATACCCGGAGCCTATTCTTATTATTTTTCGTAGGCTAAGGGGAATTAAAGAGAGAAATAAATTAATTTAAGTGGTCCAAGGGTACTTTCATATTTGAATTAGAAAAAAAAGGCAAATTATATTTTTAATAAGTGGAGGCCAAAAAAAATAGAACAAAAAAATAATAGAATGATGAACTTCTATCATTGGGCGCCAAAGATAAAATAATGATTAAATAAAGAATGGGGCACCAAAGTTAGAATGGGATGCATGAGCATGAAGATCCTATTTTTAGGATGGAGAGAGGATAAAACTATTTTATATTGTTTATTCCTATTTTTAGGAGGGGGCGCCAACTTTGGAAAAGGTCTTGGAAGTTATAAAGATAGATTTGAGTTTTATTATTACATTCATCTTGGAAATTTATCAACTACTTCATTGTTTACAAGTAGTTTATGCTTATGCATTAGTAATAGAGGTCAAAAAATGTGATTTACACAAATATGAGGACGGAAGTCCTTATATCTAACCTTGGCAATTCCATCCAGGGGTTGCAGTGATCATTTAAAGCACAAATATTCTTCTAATTCATCTAGGGCATCATATTTAGGGTTTTTTTAGCATCCAAAACAATGAAGTACAACCAAAGATTTCTTCAGACAAACATTTGAGGGAAGATTTCAGTCAAACTAGTTTACACGTTCTTATCTTATGTTCGTCTTTCCATCTGGATCAACAATTGTAAGAAAATAATTGTATTCAGAGATTCTGGTATTTTTCATTGAAGCTGATTTGAAATAAATAAATAAAAGTCTATCTTTCTGCATATTGGGGTTTGTTATTTTTATAAAAAAATCAGTTTATTGCTGCTGTCAAAAGTTAAGATTTTTATACTGTCGCCCTAGGGTTTGATGAAATATCCAAATTTGTTAGAAATTATTTGTTAGGGATATTATAGTGGTATCAGAGCCAATTTCCTCTTAGCATGTGGAAGGGAATAACAAATTAAAAAAAAGTTGTAGTTTTGGACTTCATGTTGGGTAGTGACAAAGAAGTCAGGTACTACCTAAGGGAGAAAGAGAAAGGTTCAAAACAACTAGAGGAAGGATTGAGGCAACAAAATCCAAAGGTTGTTGCTGGGAAAAAGATGAAAGCTATGGGTAACAGAGACCCAGAAGATGTACATTTCGACAGGCTTGTGTAGGGACATGAACGTTTAACAGATATGACGACTCAATTAGTCCACACTATGCAGTGCATGAATGTGCAATGGGCCCCAAACGGCGAGGGAAGCTCTTCAAAGTGAACCATAACCAACCCTATTAAAGGACAACCATTGGTTCTACTGTTAGGCCCTTCTAGCCTAACTTCCTACGTAGAGAGGTAGCAATTCGGGAGGTAGAAATTCAGCCAACCATAGCAGATGATATTGCTGTTAGCTATGAGTACATGGTACTTCCCGGTGAGATTAGAGCCTCACCAGTTTTATTAATTTGAACGAAAGCGGGGGTGGACCAAGAGTTGAACCTAGGCCACAAATTAATCAGAGAGACCTGCAATAGGCTTCAGGGAAGTTGTCACTCTCTACTTTTGATGGATCTAATTAGAGTTCTCCCTTAGAGTTGAGGAGACATGGAGAAATCGTGGGGCATTAAATGAAGAAAGAAAAATCAGATTTGCAAGAAGGTTTTGGGGCGGAGTTCCAAGAAGATCATGTTAAGGGGCATGAATATGAAAAAGGGCGTTATCGGTTGCTAATGCTGATTTTTAGTTTTCTGGAATTTTTAGAACAACCTATGGGAAGCGAATTGACATTGTTCACGACTTTAACAAGAATCATGAAGATGTTTTATCATGTCTCTTTTTGGAGACTGGCAGAATTGAAAACCTTAACCAATTCTTCCTCCACGTGGGTTCAAGGAAAGAAGCAAGGGGAAGACTTGGATGACATTTTCTAAATAAATATTTTCATTATTATCATGCGTTCCTATTGGGAAGCCAAGCACTCCAATAGAAGAACTCATTTAATTAGAATATAAAATATTTTGATCATGTAGGCTCCAAATACAAATTAGATTAGTAAAAGGTACTTATTATAAGGTCGACCATAAGTTATGATGTAGCACCCCTTATGTTATAGAAGGAAGATGGTTGGCCATTATATAATATGTTGAATCTTATTATTTCTTTTGGGTGAAGATTGTACCTTTCCTCTCTCTCATCAAGGATGAAAACCCTTGTTTGAGATCACTTTAAGGACAAAAACCCTTGCTAGTGGAACTTGTCTTGGGGACGAAAATCCCCAAGCAAGGATATTTGGAATATTGAATATCTCAAGGAATTTGAAGCTGATATCTTTTTGTCTAGCCCTAGGGGACTTGTATCATGAGCATGTTGGATATGTTTTGATGAATGTATGGTATGATTTTTTGCATGGATGGACTTATACTAATTATTAAAGGTGAAGCAATCATTTCCTCGCATGTTTGAGCCACTAATTCATTATTTCCAATAGGGGTGAATTGCTTGTAGGCCAGATTTGACATGTTGGAGTGGATGTTTGGACAATGTGAGTTGATATTTGCATTCTTCATATTTTGAATCCCCAAGATCCCAAGTTTCATGAATTTTGAAGCTTCCTAGGTAAAGTTATGAATTTTTAAAATAATTGTGCAGACAAAGGTTTATAGAAATTCATATATTCAATTCTAGGGCACTAAAAATCAATTTTCTGGCATGATATGATTGTTGGTGATATATAATACTTTTAGAGATTTAAGGGAAGCTGATATGAAGGCTTTTGAAGGCACAAAAGTAGATTTGAAATCCCAAAAAGGGTCGCTGTGTTAGAAGGGTGTTTGCTAGCAGCAGTTTAGGGTTTTTACATATTTGTTTTTGTTCTTAACAACCTACTAAAAATCTGAAAAGTGTTGTTTATCTTCAACTTTGCATAGTTTCTTGTGAGTCACCAAAAAGGGACATTACATGTTTTATTGATGTCTAATGTTTGCATGCGTAAACAAGATTCACTTGTTGAATGTGAAGAGTTCAAGATGAAGAAGAATGCTGATCCTAACCTAGAAGTTCCGAGTCACAAGGTTGGGGATGCTGAAGATATCTCAATCAAGCTTCATTTGGCAAAGGAAGGTGAATAAGTCGAGGACAGCCAAAGGTATGAAAGTGTTGTGGATTTGTTGCTTCCTACTAAGTCATTTTAGATGTGTGGTCATCATGGACAACATGGTCGAAATGGTGATAGACTGAAGAACACTTTCAGTGGCAAAGGGCACATAGATCTGTTCATACACATTCCGAATTGTGTGAACATGAGAGTTTGGGATCCTGGTATTTGCAGAAGGTACTTGCAATTGTTTGAGGGCAAACAATTTTGGGAAGAGTTGACTGGAATGACCCATTTTCAGAATTAATTGATTATGGATATCCGAATCCTATTCTTATTATTTTTCGTAGGCTAAGGGGAATTAAAAAGGGAAAAATTAATTTAAGTGGTCCAAGGGTCTCTTTTATATTTTAATTATAAAAATGACACTTAAATTATATTTTTAATAAGTGGGGGCGAAAAAATAGAAATAGAATAAAATAATAAGAGAATGATGAACTTCTATTAGTGGGTGCCAAAGATAGAATATTAATTAAATATAGAATGGGGCGCCAAAGTTAGAATGGGCTGCATGAGGATCAAGATCCTGTTTTTAGGATGGAGTGAGGATAAAAGTTAAAACAATTTTATATTGATCATTCCTATTATTAGGATGGGGCACCAACATGGGAGGGAGGATAAAACAATTTTATATTCTTTATTCGTATTTTTAGGAGGGGTAACAACTTTGAAAAAGGCCTTGGAAGTTATAAAGGCAGATTTGGGGTTTATTATCACATTCATCTTGGAAATTTATCAACTACTTCATTGTTTGCAAGTAGCTTTTGCTTCTGCATCAATAATGGAGGACGAAAACCCTCATTTAGACACATATCTGAGGACGGAAACCCTCATATGTAAGCTTGACAATTCCATCCAGAGGTTGCAGTGATCATTTAGAGTACAAATATTCATCTAGTTCAGCTAGGGCATTATATTCAAGGCTGTTTTAGCATCTAGAACAACAAAGTATAACCAATGATTTTTTCAGATAAATATCTGAGGGCAGATTTCAGTCAAACTAGTTTGCATGCTCTTATCTTATATTCATCTTTCGATCTAGATCAACGGTTGTGAGAAAATAATTGTATTTAGACATTCCATTATTTTTCATTGAAGCAGATTTGAAATAAATAAATAAGTCTGTTTTTCTGGATATTGGGGTTAGCTGTTTTTTATAAAAAATCAATTTATTGCTGCTGTCATAAAAGTTCAGATTTTTATACTGCTGTCCTAGGGTTTGATAAAATATCCAGATTTGTTGGAAATTATTTATCAGGGTTATTGCACTTCACCTCTTAACTCATTACTTTTAGTCACCATTTTGAAAGTCCGGAGACCCTGTGCAATCATACAAGATGAGAAACAATTTTTCAGTGGTATCCTTTCAACATATGGAGAAACTGAAGATGGGCCAGATGATGAAATTGCTTCGAAGAGATATTTCTAGAAAAACCCAAGAGCAACATAGCCAAAATGATTACAAAATGAATCTTCACCAAAATGATAGACTCAAACTGATTTGGCAAAATGATGCAAACTAGACCTTGAGCAATGTTAGAATCCCAAACAAAAAATCCTTTGTACCGTCCACCAATAGAAATGAATAGGCAATGCAGTAGGAATCTTAAAGTTGGGTGATAACAATTTTTTAAAGTATTAGACAAATTTAAATTAAAAACAAAAAACAAATTCCCCAAGTCCCCGAAATGTTTGGGATGTCACCGGAATCTAACACTGGTTGTAACAACCTAGCTTTTTAGGGGTTTTAATCGTGACTGATTTATTTGTTTGTTTTCCGTGTGCCTAAATATATATACAGGATTCCATGTACTAGCTTTCCATGACTTGTGCAATAAATCTAATATCACAAAGATGTACTCTTTAGAGAGAGAAATAGATTGGTGCTGGCTGCCAACTTGGCATCCTCTCCAGCTAGTGTTTCAGCCTGAGTTGCCGGTTCTTTTCGGGTATGAATATGGTGAATCTGGTTTGCTAGAGTGGCAATTCTTTTTTGCCCTATGTATGGGTGTACAAAAAAAAATATAAAAATAAAACATACATAAATTATAACCTAGTAAACAAGAATTAACCACATTGTATATATATAAAAAACAAAATAACCACAAAACACTAATGATAATTTATATAATGCCAACCGAATGCCAAATGTCATGATAAATACTAATTTATTACATCAAAATCAGTATTCATCTTCATATTGCTCTTTATGAGACCATCAACATCAACATCGTGATGTGGTTCATGAGAACCACATGCAATAGTGCTCCCACTATGACTAGCTATGATATGTGGGTCTTGTGACGCTGAAGAAGTCATCATATCAAGTAATGACAGGTGGGAAATGGAATACAAAGTAAGTATGTGATGAAAGGAATGAGAGGTAAGTCTTTTGCTTTGTGTTTTGTGTTATGTTTTTTGAGATTTTAGGATTTTGATCGCATTCTTTGCATTTTTTCCATTACTTTATGTTTTAGTGTTGAAAAAAATACATAATAAAAGCTTGTTTTTATGCCTCAATTTGCTGTGGATTCATACTGTGTACATCTGGGATGGCCTAGGTATGGCCGGATTTGTCAGTAGAAGAATCTAGACATATCCGGGTTGAATCATAGTTGAATCCCTCTGTACCTGGACTAGGTATGTGCTGAGCCAGAATTGGGGCGCAGAAAATCTTTATCCTAGGTTTCAGTCACTTTTTGGCAGGGAACCTTGATGAACTTGAGTTGTTTTCCACTCATCATCCTCAACTGGGGACTACATCATTATTCATGAACTTTATCAAAATTTTCCAATTTGTATTTATTTTACTGCTAAGCCTGGCTTTATCAATATTTATAAGCTCTATTGCTGCACTGTTATAGAGGTTGCTGGGGCTGCAATAAAACAGGTATCTCTATTCATTAATCTATCTTTATTTTTCTTTTTGAAGATATCAGATAGCTGATGTATTTACAAAGGCTTACACATACAATAACCACAAGGGCCCTAGGCATAATGTATTTTTTTTTATGCTTTTATAGGGATAAGAAGAAATTTCATATATATTTGCCTCGCCTTTTTAACGACAATCTCTCTTAGTATAAGGGAGCAAAAATCAATATTTCTTGTCACAAAAAAATGAGTGTGGGAAAAAAAATTGTGGCTTTGATACTACATGGTGTGATACAAACATACAAAAAACAAGGAAATATTTACTTATACACACAAAAAGCGAGGAAATATTTACTTATATATACAAAAAATAATGTTAAATGAATGAACAATGATCGCAAGAATAAAACCAAAACTATTTATATGCTCCTATGGAGCTATGTTGGTAGGTATGTATCCCTTCAAGTTAACCATTATCAAACAATTAATATAATAAGGTCAACACAACTCGTGACCTTCATATTATGTAGTTTACAATTCAAAATGCTACTGTATGGATCCATTGCCCTTGTGGATGATTAGTTACTCCAACATGATCTACATACTAAAATGAATTACAAAATCAAAGACCAAGAACTACTAGCGTCATTCTTTTAGTTTAATTTTCCTAAATCTGGTTGGTCCCCAAGTCTCCCTCTGCCTCTGCATAGCCAAGCCAATTTCTGATATCTAAACGCCGTTCCTTTATCTTAGCTGTCCAAGTGAACGATGGATCGATCTTGTCCAACTTAATTTTTTAATATCCATGGAATAAAGTTGTAACTAATGTTGCGTAGCTGTTCAATGCTTTTTTTGTTGATATGTGGAGCAAATTTTCCCAAACATATCGAAATTGGGAAGCATGGGTACATCCTCCCCCTCCCGAATTCCCATGGATACGTAGCCGGTACGGATCCATCTTGGGCATGGTACAGATATGTCCCAGGTATGGTATGTCACAGACATACTTGGGATGTACCTAGATGTACCTGTAAGTATCTGGGACGTACCCTCAGGTTTTGGCAGTGAGATACTTTGAATAATCCGGTATGGGCTATTTCTAGCAATGTGCATATCTTTGAAGTGTCTTTATAAAAGAAATCAAGTTGCTGCAGGATAAAAGGGAATTGGCGGACAAGATTCGTGATTTGAATTAGTAGAAGAACCTAATAGTGATATTATACAATCTTAAGTTAAATAATCTGGTTAAGAAGATGGGCACCAAGCCAACCATTGGATGCATTGAGCAATGACTGTAGGTGTGAACAATATATGTTAGTTGTGTGGCCAGAACGGGGATGATGTTCACGAGTGCTTGAACCACACTCTTGTCAACTATGGGAAGAACATATTTAATTGATTTATAGTGGAGGTGAGAAGTTAGGCAAGTCTGAACAATCTATGCTAGTTGTGTGGCCCAAACGGGGATGATGTTCATGAGTGCTTGAACCACACTCTTGTCAACTATGGGGAGAAGGGATTGAGTTGGTTCAGAGTGGAGGTGAGAAGTTAGGAAAAGAAGCTTGGGTATCTTAACTCAGGTGAGGGAATCATAAACAACCATATGGGAGGCAGAGAGAAGTAGAGTGATAAGATGTGATAAGTGATGTAAAGAATGGACCAAGGCAGGAGAGTCCATATATGCTGATATATTCTAGATTATTTGTATTCGTGATGTTCATATATCATATGTATGGCAGCCACATGATCAATGAAAATGTAAAATTTTAAGCATATTGAATGTTTTGAACCTTGATCCTATTATATTTTTTCAAGTTTTGTATTTCGTATGGACTAAAAAATTGTTCATGTGTGCTCACACCGGGCCTTGTTCATCTAGATCATAGTATGCATACTCGTACTCGCCATTTTTTTCCCTGGTTGCTTATTCGCAGAACTTGCAGAGCTGAGTTTTTGGCAAATAATCGTGATTGTTTGGCAAATATTTGCTATTTTAGGGCGAATATTTGCGAGTTTTTGGAGACTTTAAAAAAATAGTTTACATAAAATTTATGATTTTAAAGAAATTTGTGTATTTATTAAGTTGCCGAGCATTGCCGAATATTCACCGAGTTTTTGCCGAGTCAATTTTTTCGGGTCTGTTGAGTATTTGCTGAATACGAGTTTGCGAACTATGATCTAGATATTATCTAGCCTAACTGTTGATTTACACAACTCTTGAGTTAAGCTTTAATTGGGAGTTGTTTCATTGTTGTCGGGAGTGAAACTATTTGTGCACGAATTTAGATTATTCTCCTTTATTCGAGGAAATCACAACTATATCTTGGTGGTTGGGAAACTTCCTCTCAGGTCTATGTTAGGAATATTACTGGTAGTATGAACATTATGTAATAGTCAAATACTATGGTAGAATTAGTATATTATGAGTTGTTGAGAAACAACTCATAATTATATTAATATAATATAGTTGTGATATGTATCTGAAGTTGTTTTAACAACTTCACGTATATAGTTATATTGTTTGTTACTCTCCTAAATAATAGGAAAGATGTTTCCTATATATATGGAGAGATTGTATACAGAATAGAATACAGAATTATTATTATTGTTGTCTGAAAAACTCCACCTGTGATTTCATTTGGTATCAAAGTGTTCAAATGGAAAAGTAAATTTCATGTAGGGGCAGCACTGTAGCTTGGGTTGCTTGAGTAATGAGAGCTTTGTTTGTTTGTTTTAAGATCTGCCTGCTATGTTTTATATCCAGTTTAATTAAGATTGTGTGTTCATGGTATTACATCTGGTGCATTTATTTTACACATGCTATTCTTCAACAAACACTGTCTATTCTCTACTTTTTGCGCATGCGATAGTTTTAAATAAGTGGTCTGAAGTGGAGTTCCATTCACAAAAAACAGATCACCTATACTTCGGATTTGAAATCGGTTACTTGATAGCTGTTGTGCATCACACAGAACTGCAATTTGCATCTGCCAGTCTATTCACGTCAGTCAGAGTTTCAACCTGCATTGGAATCCTGAGTCTTTGACTCCTTTCAAACTCTGTTCACAATCATCATTACAAAGCTCGCATGAACAAATCCTCTAAGGGGATGAACAATGTTATTCGATCCAAAATTCTTCCTTCAGATATTGAGATCAATTTGGTATCATCTGGAATGTGAACATGGAGTTTTGATTCAGTATTGGTGTATAAATATCTTTCCTAGCAGTCGGCGGTCTCCATATGTGCCTCTCACTTGGATCAATAGAATGTCTTTTGCATTGTATTGGAATTTGCATTCTATTGCCTCGGTCTTGTCTCCCCACATCAATTGGTTACAATGTCAAGCTGTACAAAGCTGGAACCGAATTGTCAATGCAAACAAATAGTATTCAAGGAGTCGAGCCCCACCAAATACCAAGTCTATAGTTTGTTCTTATAAAAAAATTCATGTCTTTTGGTTATTTTCCTTCGTCATTTTTGTCTGCAAGTCTTCAATTTCTTTTGTTATTAACGCAATTAGTATATACGAGTATTCATTCATATGTATAAGCATAGTTACGAGGGGATGCGTCCCCCCCAAAATTCTGATGTCCGGGACATTTTGGGGACGCTGGGACGTGGGGGAAATGTTTCTCCCACGTTTCCCACAGGCCAAGGAATAGAGGAAACGTCCCCGGGACGTTTGGAGAGGAGGAGAAACATCCCGGGGACGGCGGGGACGACAGGGACGGCTGGGGGACGGCTAGGGGACGACAGGTACTTCTTGTTTTTTGTTTGAATTTTTTATTTTTGAATTAATTTGTTTATTGTTTTTTCTTTATAAATGTTTACCCGTTAACCATGACCTGACTATTTTATAATATATTTGAAATTTCAGCTTGTCTCAAATTCTAAATTCAAATATGTATTATGAATTTTCAATTTATGACCTTAACATATTGATATTATAGTATTAAGGAATGTATTTGATGTTATGAGTTCAAGTTTCACCTTATTTAAATCTCAAATGGTTTTATTTCAGCTTATTTATATAATTTTATCACTATATCTTTATATTTTAAATATTTATATATATTTTAATTAGCCATCCCCCCGCTGATCCCTCGCCGTCCCCAAAATTTAGAAATTTTTTGTCGTCTTGGAAACCCCGTCTCGCTGTCCCCCCGTCCCAGGTAACTGTGTATAAGTCTTTCATATGTGTCCATTGTTGACATCCAAAGTCCATAAGATATTTTGTTGTAGAGTCAAATAAAATCCTTAATTGAATTTCATTAACCAACTATTCAAGTCGTTAATAGTCATTAATGTATTAGTCACTACAGGAGTGTGTGTGTCATTATAAAGGTTGTCAATAGAGGTCTTTTAAAACACTTTATAGATATTTTTTTTGGCTTGTGAAAGTTTTAGTTGTCCAGTCAATAAAAATTAAGTCATGTTAAAAGTCCAAAAAATAAAAAAATTTGCCTCACGGATGCATTATTGCTGGAACACGGCGTCTAGTATGTAAATTGGCAAAACAAAAGAATTCATGAAAATCTCGAAGTAGGATATGACGAAGATACTGAACCTGAAAAAGCTCGACCACAAAAACGTCGACACTTGACAACACACGAATATATAAAGAGCCTCAAAGCCAAATCAAGCTGAGTTAGCAACCTTTCATTAGAGGCCAGAGGCAACGGAGGAAGGAGGTCATTCAACGACCTCTCGTCAGCTGCTAGCGACGGGGCTGCATTTTGGTTTGGTGGCACTTTTTTCAGTTGTTTGCTTTGTGTGGTGTGTACAAAAATAAAACAAGGTATTCATTCCTAGATTTTGAAACGAGGAGAATGTGCATTGTAGTTGCTGATAATAGTTGTATAGGAGGGCAACTGATTGCAGTGATCCTCTGACTGTTGAGATTCTTTGACTGCCGGACTTCTTCATCAATCCTTTGGTGGAAGTGTGATCATCCGGTAATGGATTCATTGTGGTGTAGTGGATGGTCATGTGCAACAAGATCCAGACAACAATATCAGATCTAAAAGTATGTGGAGGCATACGATTTTGTTTCCAATTCGATGGTGTGCTTTTTCCCCGTGTTCACATTAAGGGGGTGAATGTCTGCAATTAATAATGTTCACACTAAGGGGGTGAATGTTAGGAATATTATTGGTAGTATGAACATTATGTAATAGTCAAATACTATGGTAGAATTAGTATATTATGAGTTTTTGAGAAACAACTCATAATTATATTAATATAATATAGTTGTTATATGTACGTGAAGTTGTTTTAACAACTTCATGTATATAGTTATATTGTTTGTAACTCTCCTAAATAATAGGAAAGAAATTTCCTATATATATGGAGAGAATCTATACAGAATAGAATACATAATTATTATAATTGTTGTCTGAAAAACTCCACCTCTGATTTCAGCCTACTTATAAGCACTCCCTCTTTGTACTACGTAGGAGACATTTTGGTCCTCTTGTGTCTACATAATCTGCTGTGTGCTTGGTTAATGCTGTGGCAACGAGTGTGCTGGAAAGATCTTGGGTGCATGAGAAGTATTGACTTCTCCAATATGGTATTCGAGCTATTCCAACAGCCATTACTCAGCTGAAAAGCTTTGAATTTTTTATTTTGAGCCTGGTTTAGGCCGTACAACACTGCCATTGATTGTCTTTTTGTTTATATTTTGAGCGTTGGAATTATGGATTGATTGTTCAGTCCTCTCCCTGAGGCGTTGGCATCTTCTTGTTGCAGCGTAGGTGTTGATAACACGATCTCCTGCACATTTTTTGGTATTTTCCCAGTTGTTGCCTCTCTATGGATGGGTTCTCAGTATTTGTAGCAATGTTCTTGTTTTGGCATTTGGAATTGTGGCAGAGCATTGAAAATTGTTTGATGGGCTTTGTTCCATCTAGTGCACCTACTTCAACATTGTGGTTAGTCTTTGAGTCGTGTTTCTTGGGACGCCTTGCAGCAAAAGTTCTCTCTCCAAATTAGTTGTTTTATTCATTTTTTTGGTACCTTGCAGTGACACTTTTTCATCCATGGTAACTCTTTTTTGAAGTAGGTGCACTAGATGGAACAAAGGCCACTGCTAATTTCCAATGACTGACCACTGCTATTTTTTTTCAAAATACAACTAATTATTAAAGTAAACTTTCTACGAACCCCAATCCATTTGGCAAAAAATATGGTGGCTTAAATTTGTTTAAATGGCTGTTTTTGCAGTCTTAAATCTTTTAGCTGATAAAACTCTAATATTTCAACTGATAAAAGTGACAAAACTTACCTGACTAGAAAATCGGAATTCGAAAGTACGTGACTTGTTTTTTTAATCTTCTTTGTGTGTTTGTGATTTACCTTAATAGTCACCACTCGCAAGTTTTTGCTGCATGCATGGGAGTTTGTAGAGACTGACTGAGTCTCAGTGAGTTCGATCAGATACACGAAGTCCCAACATTGGCTCCATTAGCTGTCTTGTTTCGGTTTCTGAGGCGACTTGATAGGATTCTTTAGCCTGGGGGAGTCTGGTCCAATTCCTGTTACTATGCAATGAATAAGTTTCAGTATTCGAGTGCACTCTTTAGGTACATATTGGCTATCAGGGAAAAACAATAAATGGGAGCAGGGTGGGGTTGAGTGGGGTAGGTCAGGGGACACATCTATGATATTACATGTATTTGTATTGCTTTTTAAATCAAATACAGAGCCAAATCCCCTTACAATATTATCAATAGTGGTAACTATATAGCTCCTCTGTCTTTTCTCATCTCTAACTTGTATATATGGGTCATTGTTTGTAGTTGTCTGGACTCTTGTAGCTGCTGAACTACTGCAGCAACACTAACTTGTCTCTAATACTGACTTTGACACATTATGCCTATTATATGACTCAAAAGTATTGACTCCATGACATGTGTTGCCAGCATCTATTCTATTGGTGCGGAGATGCTTAACTTTTCAGTGGTATGAATACACGACAGTAACATATGGGCAATAGATGGCCAGGGAAAGAAAAAACGTTGCGGATGTTGGTTATCAGCAAATAGAGAGTTAGGTATGTGTGCCTTATTACATTGCCAGGGGATCCTATGGATACCTTCATTGACTAAAGTGACTGTTAATAAAGCTTACAAGTTGCTTGCTGATTCATCACCGTGAAGCCTTGTTTCTTGAATCTTCATTATGTCCCTTAATCAATCTGGTTCATTTTTTTTTCTTTACAATCGATTGTTACTCACTTCTGGAAAATGTGTGCATGTGTAAATTCAAGATGGTACTGGCATTTAACTATATAAATTTATGCAACAGTAGGAAGTGGTTAGTCACTAGAGCATATCTTAGAATTCAAAATTCTTGCATCAGCAATATTTTCAAGAATTTGTTACGGTAAGGAAGATTGCTTGCTTGTAAAAGAGAATTTGGGTTAGTTAGACCGCTCTGCTGAATTTACCTAGGATACCGGTACAGCAGGGTAGAGGGCCTGGAAACCGGTACAAAACGTATCCGGTACAGATACGGCATGGAAATGTGCTTGGGAGCGGGCAGGGTACGACCATGGTATTTGCTTGTACTGTATTTGCTCTCTTCTGCCCTTCGAAGACGTGCTGTGCATTTCCAACCTCTCTGCCGCCCTGCGAAGATGTTCCGTGCCCTGCGAAGACGTGCCATGCATTTCTGTGGTTTTTAAAAAGCTGGGTTTATATATTAAAAGTCTCTTTTATTAAAAGTGGTGCGGTTTAATTACTTAGTAAAAACATATCAAAAGTTTATCATGGAGTTTTTTTGGATAATACATATATGCTTGTGGATAGGCCCTCTACCCTGCCGTATTAAATGTAGTCGGTGTTATATTAAAGTGGGTTTTACTTTAATATTAAGGTAAGCTTTTATGGTGTATAGATTAGTTCCTATTTTTTAATATAATATCTGAGGATCTAATTTATTTAATCTAAAGTGTTTTAATTTTTATTTTATTATTAGGTTCTAATTTAATTTTTTATATGTTTTTTGTATTTGCCCATATCCAATGCCCGTATCCGGGGACAATTTTTTTTGTCGTATCCGCGTATTGGATACTCCGTACCCGTATCCAAAATGTATCAGCTACTTAGGTATTGGGCCATTAGTTTCAATCATAGTTACCAAATCCAGCCAGAGCCGGATTTTTCAGCCAACCCATATAAATTTGGTCTGGGTCGGCCCTAATTTAGGGAAAAACAATATTTCTTTGTTTTTTTATTTGTTTGTAGTTTTTTTCTAAGTAGCTGACCTGGGTCTGCAGACGTACCCGGCCGTATCCGGACCAGCCTGACCGTATCCTGGCTGTATCCTGACGTTTCCAGGCCTAATTATTTTTTTCTAGTTTAAATTTAATATATCATTACAGCAGAAATTACAGTTTTCACAGCACCATTATTCTACAGAGGGTACTAAATACAAGCCATCATAAACATGGATAGTATGTATGAGATAAATCATAAATGTAATAAACACCTCAACTAGATATGGTAGGGACAAATGAAATGAAATATGAATGTATGAGTAGTTTCTTGTGGTTATTTAGCTTGTTTTGTTTTTCATATGCATAATATGTGGTTTAATTCCTATTTAGTAGGCTGGTGTTGCGTGTGTGTGTGCGTGTGCGTGTGCGTGCGTGTCGCCGTATCTGGGGCCAATTTTTTTTGCCATATCCACGTATCGGATTAATCCGTATCCGTACCTGTATCCAAAAACGTATTGGCTACTTAGGGAATTAACTCATGCACTTAATTAAAACCTAAATGTAGGTTTTCTCGTCATATTATGGTTTTCTGCCTCAATTTGGTAACCACTCAAATCATTTGAAATTATTTAGAGGCTTTCTGCATCCCCATTTTGCTTCACTTAGCAAGCTTGGTTGATTATTGTTGTATAATAATATATAAATAATCTAATAAACTATCCTTTGCTATTTGATCATACTCGAAACAATTTTCCTTTAAATGGATTTATAAATGATTTCCTGATATTTAATCCAGACCTGAGTAATATACAACTTACAAAATAACCAACACTCCAGTTTGTAGTTTTTTCTCATCAGCCAACACTTCAGTTCGTATTTTTTTCTCATCTGATTTCGTGTTGCAGGAAATACTCAAGAAGTTCGGGAGAATTCAGAAAACTGAGATTAGGCATCTGGATTCAAGCATACAGTTCCGAGTGCATTTGCATGTGCTAAGGGTGAAGATAACTGTCTCCATATTTTTATGTTCACATACATGTGCGTCTGTGTTAGAAAGGGCAAGAAATATTCAATTGTTTTGTTGAGCAAGGCTTATCTATTAGAGCGCCAACCTCAGAAAGCAGCTGAAGTCATTTTCAAACTCAATCAGGTATGCTGCCATATCAATATAATTTGGAATTAGTTTTGGATGCACATATAGCCACCTGTGTAAATTATAATTAACTGTTATTTGTCACAGGAGAATCTGTCTGAGTCAAAAAAGACATTTGGTTTATGAGGAAACTTGAACTACTGGTGGATAAATGGCCAGAAATGGCAATTTCTAGGCGAGATAAAGGTCGTAGGAAGGTAAAGTCGAGCTTGTAATTTATGTTATAAAATGAGCATTTTTCATCTTTAAATGTATTTTCTACCTTTTTCATTTCTTAGCAATTCTCTTGTTATTCACAGGTCCTCTTCACCGAGTTGAAGGATTGTATCTCTATGATGTTCAATTGTCTTTCGAATACGGGATTTGAAGTTTCATTGAATGTTGATGAAAGGTATTGCTCAAAAAGCAAGAAAACCATGGAAAAATTGTGGAGTTGATTTTGCAAATTTTGTAATGATGGTCAATCTGCACTATAAAATCTGATGACCAAGAAAAGTCCAAGTAAATTTCTGGTGCTAAAAGAATCAAACCATGAAGTCAACACTTATCGCTTTTGGTTCCTCATAAAAAAGCTGAATGCCATATCATTAGGGTGCTTGCCATAAATGCTTAATCTGTCGTTGTAGATCTGCAATATATCTGCCTTGTTGCTTGGGAAGATTTAAAATTTAGACTAGCCGGCTAGACAAGCTGCTAGACACAAATATGCAGTTTGTGTACTGTACATGCATGTTTTATAGGTATAGAACTTTTGCTTGATTAAGCTATATGTATCTTTTGCTGCGGATGATATTGGGTCAGAAGCCTATTATTATTGTTGTCTCTAATCATCCCATGACCCATTCTGAATCAGAATAGGTAAAGCAAACATGGAATTGTTGAGGTTTCCCCCTGAATTTTGTTGCTTTTAGTATTTTTTTTTCTTCGTCACATTCTTGCGTATTTTATTATAGCTAAAAAAGCATTGGCTACAATTAAATTAGAAAAGAATGACATTGAAAACATATTTGGTTGAAGGTAAGAAAACGTCTAACAAAATGGAATGCACAAGGGAATTTGGATTTATACTAAACTATAAGACTGTCAATAACCAATTAATAAACTATCCAAAATTGTAGAATGTCGGTTTTTTGATATCTTGAACACAAGCTCAGGAGGGTTCATAGAAATATATTTAATTGTTGAACACCTAAATTTAGTCCAAGGGTAATTATCAGTTGTAAATTTACATTATTTTAGGCTAACCGTGTATTTGTCGATTACTGGTCCAGATTAGGCTCTTATTGACATGTATGTTGATGTTTGGTCTCTGTTACTCGGCGGCCCTTTTCTTTTCTTTCCCTCTTTCACCCTTCTCCATGTGGACACCCTTAGTGTTTCCAATGGTCTCATCAAAACTGTGAATGTACAGTTATGGGGTGTTACTTTTCTTGGACCCCTAGAAACATGAGTGTACGGTTTGGGGGCATCTTAAGTGTAGGGTTTGTGGGTCATCAATCTATTTCCCACGTATTGCATACCAGCTTGTGTGACAACAGGGTTGTAATTTGAATGTGAAAAGTCTATTTACACCTTGGGTATTAACACTAAGAAGTGAAGGAAACACAATTATTTCAAGCATTTTAAGAGCAAAGATTCAAGAAGTCCAAGAAAACTGAAAAGCATCTTGCATTTGTTATTCCATCTTTAGAAGAAATTGTAGCATTCATTGTAGTGTTGAAACCAATGATAGGATAGACATTACATTATCACTTGACTACCTGGTTGAATTGCATTATGCTTGGTGTGTTGTCTTTTGATATTGTGTACAACATTGAGATCTGATAAAAAATCATGCTATAGCTGAACAAAAAATCCCTGAATCAAACACCACAATTTCGTGAGTTTAGATTTGAGTTGCCCCTATTAGGATTTGGAGGAAGAAGATTTATTTTTCAACAATTTGCACAAAACGTCAAAAATGAGAGGTTTTTGAGCCCCACATTTGACAAAGTTGTCAAAGCAGTATTTTCCTATGTGAGTTGCTAAAAACGACCAGATAGTTTGGGAATGTTCCAACAATATTGAGAACACGAGTACAATCCTAGCGAATTGCTTAGGTTGTTGCAAGTTTTTTGAGTTCTAATTGTTTGGATATTAAAGCGTTGTTTCTATTGTTTGCTAATGACAATTGGTCCTAGATTAATGCGAAATCATAAAATATTCTTAAACACCTTGTCAATTATTGCAAACAAGAAAATATTATTTATGCAATTAGGATTGGTTATACTATTTCAGGTTTCCAAAATTGTAGAACGTTAGTTTTTGATATCTTGAAAGTTCAGGAGGGCTCATAGAATATATTTAATTGTTTAAACACTTAAATTTGGTACAAGGGTAATTATCAATTGTAAATTTGTATTATTGTAAGCTACCTGTGTATTTGTCAATTATTGGTCTAGATTAGGCTCGTATTGGCACGTGTGTTGATGTTTGGTCTTTGTTATTGTGTGGCCCTTTCTTCTCTTTCCCTCTTTTCTCCTTGTTGTCACCCTTGGTGTTCTCAACGTTCTCACCAAAACCAATGAATGTATGATTATGGGGTGTTATGCTTATGGGGCCCCCTAGAAAACATGTGTACATTGTAGAGGGTGTCTTGTGGACCCATGTGATCCTCCGGTGGGTCGTTCTTGTTTTGTCGACCATTAATCTATTTCCTGCCTGTTGTATACTAACTTGTGTGTTAGGAAAGTGTATATACACATAGGGGACATTAATGTTTGGAAGTGAAGGAAACACAATTAATTCAA
The DNA here is from genome assembly GCA_019776745.2 of Taxus chinensis. Taxonomy (NCBI): domain Eukaryota; kingdom Viridiplantae; phylum Streptophyta; class Pinopsida; order Cupressales; family Taxaceae; genus Taxus; species Taxus chinensis. The sequence goes on along the minus strand of CM034146.1, from coordinate 198,327,265 downwards.
GCATTTAGGGAGCAAACATTTCAAGAAGTCCAAGAAAATTGAAGAGCATATTGCATTTGGAACCAATCTAATGAAGAAATCTAATGTTCATTATAGTGATGAAACCAATCTTAGGATAGACATTACATTATCATTGTACAACTTGGTTGAATTGCATTATACTTGGCGTATTGCCTTCGATATCATGTACAACATTAGGATCTGATAAGAATAAGGATTAGTGGAATGCAATCCCTTAATCAAACACAACAATTTAGCATGTCTAGATTTGGAAACCCTATTAGGATTTGGAGGAAGAAGATTGATTTTCAAATGATTTGTGCAAAATTTCAGAAATGAGACAGGGTTTTTGAGACCCACATTTGACAAACTAAGTTGTAAGCACTATTTCTCCTATTTGAGTTGCCAAAATTGTTCAGGACAATTCTAGGAATGTTCCAACAATATAGGGAACACCAGTAGAATTTTGGTGAAGTGGCTCAGTCGTTGGGAGTTTTTTGGGTTTTCATTATTTGGATTTTAAAATCTAGTTTTTGTTGTTTGCTCATGACAATTGTTCCTAGATAAACACCAAATCATATCTTATTCTTATACATCCTCTTGTTAATTATTGCAACAAGAAAATATTATTTATGCAATGGGTATTTGTTATACTCTTTTAGGTTTGATTAGATCCGATTCCTTGTTTATGGGTAGATGCATTGTGTCAAGTGAAAAACTATTTTCTCATAAAACATTTTGGTGAACTTGCATTTTATCGCATGCTTTGTGGGATTTTAAGGTTTGATCTTGCTTTTAGTGTTAGATTTGATTGTCCCAACGGTGGTTTTATTTATTCAAATTTGGCAGCCCAAACTTTTGAGTGTTACATTCTAAACCCTCACTTAATTTTCTTGTACCACGAGTGTGAAAAATGACCTTTACTAATGTTTAAGGGTTAATAATGGGTGCGACATAGCCCCTCCACTCATGGACCTCTTAAGAAGCCTTAGGTGTTTCCTTATAGTAGAAGGGACATTTACTTTATAGTATATGACCCACAATGATATACAAAATACGTCCATGAGTCACCAACAAGAAGAGTACCCCATGGTAATACTTTATTTATGAATGGAGTTGCAATATTGTAATTTAAGGATGCTTTTGTAAAGTCTGGGATGGCTGTAGAAATTGGAATAGAGATAAAGAAGAAGAAAAGGAAGAATGAGAAAGTGGTAAAAGGAATGGAGGAGAGATCAATGGAGGATGCATGGGTAAGTTGCATTAGATCGATTGAAGATCAGAAGATTTGTGAGATTACTATAATTCAAAATTATAAAGGATATTTTGGGTTCAAGGGGAGACTTGATGAAATGCTAGGGGCCTCAGGTGAAGATATTTGTATTATAAGGGAAGTCTATGGATCTGCCAAGCCAATGGACAAGAGATATGATCAACAATAAGGGGTGACACAAGACTGTATACAACCAGAAAAAAATTAGAGATCCAATGTGGATAATGCAAATTGTATTACAAACTGTCGATCCAGAATGAGGAGGGATGATCTTAAATAATAGGTTAAAGCCACAATCCATGCCTACCATAAAGAATGGGAGGAACAAGGCAAAGCCAAGAAATATAGAGAGGATGAAGCCTTGGAGATTGGAGTGAAAAAGATCCGTACATATAAACAAGGGTGAAAAAGGAATTGGGGAAGAATTCATGCTTGACGACTAAAAAAGATAAAGTGGAGGAAACAAGACCCAAATGGGAGATAGAAAACCTTCACGAATACTAGTAAAATAATAATTTATAGCTATAATTTTTACTTACAGGGAGAGGAAGATCGGTAAAGTTGTAGTGGTAGAGCAATAAAGTAATATTCATCCTAAAGGGCGAATTGCAAGCATATTTAATAACTAGCAATCGCATGTGTACAATGCAATGTGAATGCCGAAGGATATATGTTATTTGATTTAGAGGGATAGTTATTACTTGTGTAGTTGATGTTGATAATGGTTGTGATTGAATTTGTTAAGTGTAGGAATATAGATGAACCACTTCATTTAAAGGTTCCATCTCTACATTTCAAACTTGTTACAAATTCGTACATATACATTTGCAATTCTCATATCATGAGTGGTAGCACTTTTCTGTCAATTTTATTTGTACTAAACATGTTACATTTAGACTTTCGTACATGTGCAGATTTTTATCATGAGTGGTAGCCTTTTGTGGCCATTGTTTTTGCACTAAACATGAATACATTTTATATTTTTTTGGATAGTTAATTACTTTTAACGTTGATGTGGTTTGTAATCATTTCGGGGAAATTATGCTAGTGTTGCATCAGTTGTTTGGTTGGTCTTTTGTTGAAAAAACCTTTTTTGTATAGTTGATAACAGGTGGGATTGATAGTGTTAGTGTAGGAATATAGATGAAACATTACATTGATTTGTTCTATGTGTACATTTAAATTTGTTACAAATTCATACATGTATAGTTGCAAATCTTATATCACTACATTTGATCTAAACATGTATACATGAAGACTTTTGTACATTTACAGATTTTATATCATGAATGGTAGCCTTTTGTGGGCAATTTTATTTACACTAAACATGAATACATTTTATACCCCTTAAATGACATTGCCACTTTGGATATAAGAAGTTTTGAATAGAGTAGTAGTGCAGGTGCTATCAAAGTACAGGGTATTATTTATGACAGGATGAGTGATAGTAGTCTTGAATCCTCCTTTCTTCTTGCTCCAAGTGTTTTTACGTGCGTCGTTTTTTAGTATCTTTTGAATAAAAAAAGAGGTGAAATCCAAAAATTTGCAAGTGAGGGAACTCTAGAGAAAGGTGTGAATGTCAGACCTTGGCTTTCAGTGGTCCCAATGTCAAAAGTTGCTCTATGCAAAGTAAGACCCTGAGACTTATGGATAGTTATTCCCCAGGCCATTTTAATCAGAAATTGTCTTCGATTCCCTCTCAAAATAGAGGGTATGGGAATATGTAACGGGTTGGAGGGATCCCAACATGGGTCAATATATTAATAAAATTTGACAACAACAAATAAAGGTAATGTTGGTGGTGACATTGACACATCGTAGACATTGTCGTTGATTTTACCTGTAGAACCATTAATGAGGCCTATGTCAACCCAAAAATTTACAATGTGGAGGCCTGCTTGGATTGTGGATGCAGAGATGTTGAATGTTGAAACACCAGTAGGGGAGAGAAGAAGGAGATGTGAGGGAGATGTGGTTGATGTTGTTGTGAATGAATTCTGTATTTTATTTATCAGAAATTATTTTCATGTGCCAGTTGTTCCTTGAATTATCAATCTTAGTGGTGGTAGAAGGGATTTGTTGGTTGAATGGTGTAGTATGGTATCAAGAGCTAGTTGTTGTTCTGAAGACAAAGGTAGTGTGGAAGATGGTGGTGTGGCCTATATGTTGGTGTTAATTATGTTTGACTTTTCTCTCTCGATGAATGATGAACCAATTATTTGCAAATTAGGTGGAACGTTAGGTATGTTCCAATTATTGTGTATGTTGAAATCTCATTTCCCCAACATTTCAAGACTATCAAGACTCGTGTTGTTTCCCAGAAGAAGTTGTGCAAAGACCTTCCATTCATGCAACAACTCATTACTCCAAAATTCACTGTAAAGCATATCTTCATCCTTGTCTGTCATTTCTCGAAAGCGCTCTTGCCATGCTTGAGTGTCTATGGTAGATAATGCTATTGTTTGCACCTTGGTCATTATTGGTATTTCAATTGTATCGAGAACCATCTTGCAACCATACACTCTTATCTTTTCCACGCTCTTCAAATTCCAGTAACTCTCTGACAGCATCTGCAAAGCCTCGCATTCCATGATTGTCAATGTTTTAAGAGAAGGCATAGCTCCTTCCTCCACTACTGGCAGCTCCTCTAGTTTATCCAGCTGAAACATTGAAAATACCTCTAGCTTAGGAAATGCTCCACTCTTGCCAAAATCCTCTGGTAACTTCTCTATATTGGGGCAAGCAAGGATATCTAGGTGCTTAAGACTCACAAGTTTGTGTAGGGTAGGTAGTTGTTTCAACACGTCACATTTGCACAAATTAATGTAGCTCAGATGTTGAAATCCACAAAATGAATCATCTATTGAAAGTAATTGAGGGCATACTAAGCGGATTTTCCTTACATTTGACATGGTAATCATGTCATGAGACTGGCTTTCCATCTGTGTGAGTTTCAAGGTCAAAGACTCCATTTCCTTCATGCTTTCTAACATTCCTTATCGAATTGTTTCGCCATTGTTTTCAAGCTCCAACCTTTTGAGTTGTTTTAAGGTGCCCAAATCATTTATTGAGAGTATGGCCGTCCTATGCACTTATTCCTTCCTGTCTTTACACCAAAACCATTCAGAAACCATTGACACTCAGGTATTCCAGAGACGAAAGCTGTGAAATCCCATAAGGTATGGACAACAGATGCTCACAATTATTGATGTCCAAAATTTTTAGGGAAGTCAACTTAGAAATGTTGGATGGGAGTTCTGTAATATGGGAGCTATTAAGATCAAGTATTTGAAGGTTTGTAAGAGCAAGGATAGAGTTGGGGAGTCTCTTGATGGCGATAGAGCCTAACCTGAGGCAAACTAAATGCTTCAAACATCGTATGCTTTTTGGAAACGAAAGACAGGACGATAGTCGTGGACAAATCTAGAACCCTCAGAGAGATCATACTCCCAATCACCTGTTGGGGATTTTTTGTCAAATCAGGATTGTTACGCATTAACCAGGAGCGGTTATGAGAAGATTCAAAAGTATTTGGAACATTAGCTAAATTGTTACCCATCAATGAAATTATGAAGTGTGCCGAACAATCATTAGTTGGAAACTCTTGCAAATTTCTCCCTGCACAAAAGAAGCATTTCTCTTCCTTCTCAGCAATTTGTTGTGCTAAATTGTGCAACATATCATGCACCCTGAAAAATACTACCTTTCTGTCAGAGTCCTTCAGGAGCGGCTCAATAAGGCAGTGATCGGCTAACAAATTGATGAATCATTGTCCTGTTTGGAGAGGATCTTGTCCAGTCACAAACCCTTCTCCAATCCATAACTGACTGACATATCGAGTAAAGATAACTTCATCTTCTGGGAAGGTAGAGAGGTAGAGAAAGCACAACTGCAAAGCAACGTCAAAATCGGCCAAAGCGTCATAGCTCAATCTTAACCTAACAAAGAGCTTTTCTGTAACATCACCATATATCTCTGCATTCTGCAACCTCTTCAAAGCAAATTTCCATTCATTTAAGTCGGTGATTCTTGCCATCACCTGCCCTATCACTTTGAGAGCCAAGGGAAGTCTGCCACACTTGTTGAACACAAGCCTTGTTGTTTCTTCATCAATTTCCATCACTGTGTCTAAAGGCATGCAAACAGAACAACTGCCAGTTCTCTTCTTCCCTCAACCTTGCACTTGGATGATGGATGGAGCTAGAACTCTCACCTGTAACAGCGCACTGCTACTTCTGGAAGTGGCAATGATGATGTTGGAGTTGTGGTGCAGAGAGATGAGAGGCACACATAACTCGGCTAACAAGGAATTTTCACTTGTTTCCCAAACATCATCAAGAATCAAGAATTTTCATACTTTATTTACACTACAACTCTTGATGAAGATGAGGAATCATGCCTGTCCCTTTAAATAACACTTCATCATATGGGTATGCTCAATCTATTTGTATTCATCTCTGATTACAACTTGTACATCTAAAACCTTCGAAGTAATTGTATGCAACCTTTTTGTAATTTTTTAAAGCTCTCCTTTTGTGGCTTCAAACTCTATTCACAAATATAATGTAAGTACGATGCGACGAGGATTTGCTTTGATTTTTGGCTGAGGTAAATCTTGGGTGTGGATGTTTATGTTTTTGGAAAAATATGGGTGTGGATGTTTTTTCTTGGAAAATCTTGGGTGAGGTAAATAATATTGTGGGTATGCTTCAATTTTTCGGTGGATGTTTGTTTTTGGCAGTGGTAAATCTGGTGAGGTTAACAATAGTGCAGGTATGCTTCAATTTTTTGGTGGATGTTTTTTTTGTTTGGTAAATCTTGGGTGAGGTTAGCAACAGGTTATTAGTCAGAGGAATTTGAACTTGGATCACCCTCTTAAAAGAGTCCCATGTTACCATTACACCATAACCCCTATATATGGTGGATGTTTTTTGAACCCTTTTTCTAAAGAATATTACCAAAGCACCTGGCATATTTTTGAACAGAGTGTGCCCGCTTGTATCACAGGCTGGGATATTCTTGGACCACATCATTAAGATTTGTGAACACTGCCACACTTGAATATACCTATGTTATTATATGAAAAACTGTGCCTCATCATTTTTGGTGATATGGGTTGTCTTATTGTGGTGGAGGGACTTGAACCTGTGTCCCAAACCCACAATTTTCTTCTATGTGGTGGGTGGATGTCTTTTAAGACTCTTTTTCTTTGAAGAATAATATTGAATGCAATCTAATGTACCCAGGATATTTAGTGCTAAGCTTATTTACAGGCACTCAGAGTGTCTTCTTGTTTAGCTTGATTAGGCACATTGTTTTATGCTCCATCTTGCCATATACTGCTTGTGGGGAACACATCACCAAATCAGCTCCCAAACTAAAAACTGAAATATGAGTCTATTTATTTGAGATAGTCAGATAGCCATCCACATTCAAAGCTTAAACAATAATTTTTTATGTTAAGTTCCTTCTTCACCTATAAACCAACATGAAACAGTTTAGGCTGTAATTGTCTATGCTATTGGAAAGTAAATATGTACATATAATTTAGAAATGCGACTATAAAGTGATTCATCCTCCAAGTTTTCAACTTGATGATCTTTGAGCATGATTGAGAAAATGAACAAACTTAACTTCTTATTTGGTTAGAATAAGATTTCAACTCAAGCCAGCTAGATGATGGCTCTACATGTTCGAGCAACCATTTAATAAATCCCCAAATTGCCAAGTGTCTCGTATGAGTCATATCCCATGTAATCTTTCACAAAAGACTAAAAGACTACTTGAAGTATTGCCTCCAAATTTATAATTTTTTCAAGTTGTTAAGAACCAATACTTTTACATGTAGTCCTCACTATGTGCATATGGACAGATAGGAGATCAAGAGTCTTGCCTGGGCTAGAGAGGGAAGGGTGTTTAGGGAGGTAATGAGTCCATCCAACATTGGCCTTCATGGTAATAAATTCCCCATGCATTTCATCATCAAAGATCACCCCAAGGAAGAAACTAAAAGTAAAATGTGTCTTCTCGAGCAATAGCTTTATCAATGACTATCGATCTACTCGCTTCCATCTGGAACTCTCACCTAATTGGATTGTTCCTCAATCATTTGCTTCCAAATAATTATGTGGCACACATCTTATGCATATTGCATAAGGATAACTTAACAACAAAAATTCACCCATGAAGAAAGTTAAACCTCTAGTCTCAAATTTTTTTGTAGGCAGTCAGGGAGCACCTTTTGCAACAAGATAGCTTTATAGCCTTGGAAACATCCTTTCAGGGCCTTACAGGCTGATAAAATTTTAATATTTTTTCATTTTATATAGGAGTGATAACAATGCAAAATAATATAATTTAACTTGCAATATTAAGCTTTTGCATATAAATAGTGAATAATGGATTTCTTTGTTTTCTTGCAGGTTTTATAGGCCGAAAGACCTCTGACATGAACTGCCTTGTAAAGCTTTAAAGAACGAAATTTATTGTATCCTTCTCGGTTGCATTAGTTTTGAGTTTTAAGCTGCTAAATATTTTTCATTAGGGTTTCATTTTGTTGTACGAGATAATGACTTAAAGGTTTGCCAATGAGTTTCTTCTTCACTCGCTCAAAGATAAAAATATTTTGACTGCCAACTTGTTGAATCCATTGCAGATATTTGCAAAGTCTTTGTTAAATCTGAGTATTTAAAGCTGAATGAGGCACAAAGAAGGTAATTACTTTATAACATTTGATTATTTGTAGATTTCTTGGATTAATGAACTTTCTTTTCGCTGAGATTGACCTTGAAACGATGAAATTATGTCAGATCTGTGTGTGAAGAGGATATATTTTTCAATGTTTGTTTGACGTTGTTCAATGTGATTAATTTTACAGGTTTTTAGTTGTTTTTTTTGCTTCACGAGCACTGAAATCGCTTTCTTTGTCACACACTAGGGGTCACCTTGTATGCATTCTTCACCAAGGCAATTTGCATAGGCAAAGAGTGATGCTGTCACAATTATTAGGGAAAAGGTTTTGAACAACAAGTACAAAGAGTGGTGTAACTGTTGCGAGACCCCATATGCCCAGCAGCTACAACAATTTGCGACTATGCTCATAGACTGGTTTAGATGAAAAAAGAGTTCAAACAATTACAAAATTACATGTTTCAACATACATGTTCAATTTTTCCTTTTTATTGTTGCCTGTTTCTTTATGTTAACCAACAACAACACATTTTTAATGTCTTCATCTGCACACAAATAGCTAAAAATTTAAAATGCCGATAAAGGACAATGCAAATTATAGCTGTTTCCATCCAAAGCTTTGTACATTATATCACTTTTTTGCATTTTGAATAGTTTAAAGGGTTGGACCTCATGTTTGTGCTTTTTAAATGACGTGAATCATCTATATTTCTACACATACAAAGTCAATCACCCATAGTTTAAACAAACACAACTACAAAAGTAAAAACTATCCCTATAACACATAACATATACCATTTTTTGTTTGCAAAATGCCTCAAAGAAATGTGGTCTCATGGAATGTTATGATTGTAAGATATGCACAAAATAGCTCTAACAATGATGCACTCAAACTCGTTTACGTAATAAAGAAAATTGGAATGTACCATAACCATTTCAGATTTTTTATATATAATTGCATATTCTGTCTCATTTTAGTTTCATGGAGAGATAATATGTTAAAGCACTTAGTTGTTCTTTCAATCTACTTTGACAATAACACTTCACATCCACTACATTCTTGAGAGTGAGTATTAGCAAACTTAAATGTCTCACTTGAATTTGTATTCAAGTATTACACAACTAAGTGTTATCTAACATCCCTTCTAATGTATTTTGCAACATTTGTTTTGGCTTTAATAGAAAATCAATATTGTCAATCACACCCCTTATCAACATTAACTACAAAAATAATAACTGTATTTCTACATTTAATAACATATACCGTTCGATGTTCACATTGCATTATACACATGCAATTGCTAGTACTATTGGTTACCATAAAATAAAAGCTGGAAAACTTATATTTATATTAATATAATGGGTAGTTCCAATAGTAAAATACACGTACTACCATTTCGAAGATAAAATATATGACAACTACATATTGATCTTCATGTAAATACCGACTTTCTTCCTTAAATATATTGTAGCAAACTATATATTTAAACGTTACCACACTCACACTGTAGGGTGGGAGGCGGGACGCCGTCCTACCCACACACACAATGAGTATGTACCCAAAGACGTTTACACGTATTTACATTACACAAACAATATCTTGTCTGGAGGATAAGGTTGGATTCAGATCTCCTTCGAACACATCAGATAAACTCAATACACAACTACCAAAATCCTTTTCCTACAACTCGTCATACACACATGGCACAGAGTTACACTCATAATCTGTGAAACGCCACAGCCCACACCCCAAAAGCTCTGGAAAGAATGACTTAGAAAAAGCAGAATGAGGAGGTGAATATATCACAGACGGGTTCGGTGGGATGCCCAATGTAACACCCTCATATTAGGCACATAAGACTACATAGGAAAACATACGGGATAATTTTTTTTTTCTTTACTGGAAACATGACACGACACAACATGTTGTTACCAAGGTTACCTCTAACTCTGAGAACCACTAGATACGAGGATTACCACAAAGGTAGCACGGAAACATCCACACCCAACAAGGACAATATACTTTTCTTTTAACAGGACAACATACCAGTCCAACCACATGATACTCTTACAGCTAGGGCAAGCCACAATAAGAAATTATTAAAGGTTATATTTTGGTAAAACACTCTTTTACTCTTAACTTATGTTTTCAGAGAGATTCAAAATATGATTCGCATAATTCATCTTACCAAACTGAATCATTTTATTATACATTGCAGAGTAGTTCACTTAAAGTCTTCTCCTCTACAACAATTAATTTTTATTATTATTTTTTTATTATTATTATTTTATTATTATTTAATAAAGGAGATAATTTAATTCCACAAGGCCATCTATCCCTACTTACGTTACTAAAATTCGCTCATCACCTTGTTACAACAAGAATTCGTGTTCAACATAATTAAGAGGAAATTACAAAGCACCATGGGAAAGAGTTAAGAGAATAAGGTCAAGTTGAATTCCTCCTTAAGACGTCATTAGTTATTACCAAGGTTTAATTGGAGCTTGAGGTTTTATACGTAATTACTAACGATTTTACTTAGGCTTCACCAAAAGAGCTTAACAAAAGGAAACTGTTTACTTTCCAATAGGCTGAGAGATAAATTGAGTGGTTTCTAAATTTTCTTCTCTTACTTGTTAAATCTTATTAGAGACTAACCATTGTTTTCCTTTAAGCTTGTTTTAAGAGTTCAGCAAAAAGGAGTAGTGTTCACTAGTTTAGCTAGGGATATCACGGTATAAAATTTCACTTTGCAAGGATAGTCTCGCCTTTGATTATTTACGACGTTGTTTGTTCTCAAGTGGATCACCTCTATAATAAATTTATTTGAATAAAACCTTTAGGTAATTTCTATAAGGATTAACCACCCCATTTTATCTTACATATAACACATCAATACAAAGTCTTAGAAAGGTTTAACTTAACACTTAATTCTCAAGATCAAGGTTTTACAATACTTATGCCAATGTACAGATTGAATATCATTTCTCACTAAGTTGAGTTACCAACCAAAATACAAAAAGGACAAAACAACTTCATCACGTAATCTCTGATCAATCCCAGGCAAGATATTTTATAAACTCTTTTGCAAGCAATGTTACAAAATTTACAACACATTGAACATCTTTACAAGGAACTTCATAATTTGAACTGTTGCAAATTTTACACTCTTTTCCTTTAGTCTACTTGCTTAATCCATCTGCACAAATATTAGCTAGAGTCATTTCGCTAGAACTGAGCATGTTAAGACTACCCATTGCAACAGTGAGCTAACATTTTATAATATCATGAAAGGAAAAATTCTGAATTCAAGAATGAGTCAATTCACAAACCACTAAAACTATATGTCTCACATGAAAGAGAGCTTTAAACCAGCCAACAAGGAGGAATCCCATTAATCAAGTAAGACAAAAATTCTAAAATTATTCAAGGTAAGACCTGATTGGTGAAATACAACAAGGCCGAGAGTATTGAGATTTTAGTCATGTAATCCGATGGATTACGGGATTGAAATCTAATACCCAATCCCTCCAAAAGAAACCTGATAAGCCAAAACATACTAGTAACAATCCATGGCGCACAACAACACAAGATTATTCCATCCTTCGAAGAGTGAGGTTCCATAGCTATTTAGTTTTCTATAGTTTTATTTTTAACCGTTTTAACTTGTTTAGGAAAACATTCACACACACACACACACACACACACACACACACACACACACACACACACACACACACACACACACAATCATAATCATGTTTAATAGGCCACTTTTCATACTTTGAAAACCGGTATGGTTGCTCACGAGGAAACCAATCATAGACTTAAATTGTCTTCTAACAATCTGATCATTATCCACAATGGACGGATAAATAACAGATTATTCCATCCAACCCAACAAGAACATTCCATTATAAAAATTTAGGTGATTACAACCGAGAACAAATTAATGGCTTACTCAAAATCATCAAGTGTTGATAATTTAAAAACCCCAAGGGTTCCAATAGAAAACATAGTGGAATCCTTACACCCATATCTTAATTATTATTATTTTTAATAAATTTGATACGCATATAAATATACCCATACGTATTATACCTATACCCAAACTGGGTTATCTTAATACATGAGTAATAAATTATTCATTTCGGACTCAGCCACGGAAACATGATCATGCCAATAAAACAAATACTAGAAAATCCGTTGCAAAACACATGGCACACACATGTGACATTACCTCCTTTGAACGGTTAAAAGAGGAAGGAAGATCGACCCAAGTTCCCAATCCTCGTTAGTACAAAAACTTGAAATGAGTATTCATCCCATTAATTTATTGGGGTAAAAAAATTAGTATGCGCAGTCCTAAAATTCATGCTAGCGTATAATCATTTCCAGAGCCCAAAAACTTAGCTTCAAACCAAAATCTCATTCAAAATACTCTACAGTGACTGGTTTATGTAACCCAAAAAAAAAGTGAACTTCAACCCGCATTTAGAATCAATAGAAAAATGATTACCCAGTTCGCATTTTCAGACTGTATTCATACAAAAATCAATATACCAACAACAACCCACAAAAACATTCCATATCCTTGTTTCCTGTAAGGAGAGTGATAAAATATAACCGGATAGAATATACTAATTTTCCTGCTCATGAGACATTCTTCCATGCTCAGGGATATTACTCATAATACAAGTTGTAGCACATACCCTTTAATGTTATTTCCATAGGAAGTAATATTTCAGGAATCTGATTATAACCTCATATTTTATCATATTTTCCTCATAATAGAATTTACCCAAACCTTGCATAAGGGTTTAAAGTATACCAACCGAATTACAAAACTCAAACTTATTATGAACACATATTGGTACCCGGTTTTCAATTCCAAAATACAACCTCCATTGATTTCGAGATCCACATGCATGCCACAACATTATCAAAACAATATACTTTCCTACCAATCACTTCAAACTCAAAAATGATCCAAAAGTTCTGTAGCACACTATGCTTAGGCGTCACAGATTGATAAAGGAAATCGATTTAAAGGAAACATTGGAACCAAAAAAAAAAGTTTTAGCACTCCAACTAATACAACATCATAGACTATTGATTCACCAAGTTTGAAACAGGGCGGAAACTTAAAGCATCTACCAGAAAACCCCTTCAAGATGCCATAACAGAAGAGGAAAGAACATTCATTTCATAACAAAATAAAATGACAGCAGAAGATTGCAAGGGGCAGGTTTAACATGCCTGATTTGGAGCTTCTACGAGTCACCCAGCCTCCAACTCTTCTCCAACAGCACCAGTCACTTCCCCACAAGGCGTCCACTTCTCTAAAACTCCTCACCAACCATTCACGCATCCATCAACTACTAGAGAAGGGCACATTTACAGCAAACGACCAGCAATTTGTTTTTCTAACCACGCACCCATCTAAAGTGTGCCAGACTGTGGAGGAAGCCCGTGGAAGATGGAAACGTGGGGGGGGGGGGGGAAGAAGAGGCATCCATCCAACACAATGGAAAATCAGAATTTTTTTTTTTTTGTTCTTGTTTTTCCTGGTGTGGAAGTACCCACGAGGGAAGAAAACTATTTGACAAACTGCCCCAAAGAGATGTGGCCTCAACGCATTTTCCATGCAGCAGGGTATGCACAAGGATCTACTAAAACAAAAGTCCCCTGACCACCGTATGCAATGCAGGGTTTCCAACCATTAAAATGATGCAACCAGTCCAGAGCAGGTAAGAGAGGCAGCAATCCCAAAAATGCGTCCCTCCTTCCCAAGGGCTTGTATCCCAAGAAAACGTGCCCAACACTCCTCCACCTACATAACATTGAAAACCCTAAAATGGGCGACCAGAATTCTGCCTACTTCCAGCTAAAACCCACGCACCACTAAATTTCTTTATTTTTATTTTTATTTTATTTTATTTCATCTTATATATATATATAACATAATAAACCAGTTAGCTTGGTTTAAAAATGCAAACCGAAATGAATACCAGCAACCTAGGAATACAGACGAACATGCGTAACCCAAAACGTCACAAAGGGTATCCTCCTCTTATGCAAAAATCGATGCTCACTTGACAGGAAGGATCAATCAATTAAGTAGAATAGCTTAATGCAGTTAGTTAGCTATTGCTAACAATCAACAATTAAGAAACGAAAAAGTCATTGAACGACAATAACTAAATATTATTTTCATTATCATTATCACGTTTTTTTTTTAAAACAACTTAGGAATAACTATTGCAATATTAATAATGTCGACAGTCCAGATCGACACTAATAATCGAAGACAATGATCGACTATTCATAACAATCATATTTTTATTTATTTTTTGGTAAATACAGATATAATAATCTCTTTTAAAAAGGGACATGCCCTAAAATACCAACTTGCCATACAAGTCGTCTACCAGGCTTCGAAAACGTAAATTTCCATTAAATAGGGGAAAAGTAATGGTCGCCGCGGAGGTTAGCACAGGAAGCATCGGCAAAGACACGAAGGGGGGGAAACAAATTAGAGGTTACGCTCAAAGATGAACACGGAGCAAATACTACCATGGCGCCAAAACGGGCAACCTCTTCTTCAGCGCGGGATGGGGTTCATCCTACAACATGATCAGACGAAACAACTAAAAAAAATGCTATAGAGACGAGTAATATAAAATATCGATGATAATCGAAAATAAGGTAAAATAATAATACTTATAAAATAAGGGCCGATCGACAATTAAATTTAAAAAAACATTATTACCATTATATATTATAATTATATATAATTTCTACCCACATTAATAATGACCAACGATTGAGCTTAACAATGCGACAACAAGATCCTCCTGTAAATGGGATAACGCACAGGACATTACACCATCCACAAATAGAGGTGTCGCTAACGACTCAAGAAAGCAAGAAGGAGAGGAAAGATGCTAAAACATCACTGAGACATGGTCAAAGACAACAGAATTACACACAGTCGTTCGACGCTCAGTAAAAAGGGTCATTGCGATAAGAACCGGGGTAACCGTCGAACGGGGCATTACACCTAACACATTACTCAACGCACTCACCAAGTAATTCAAGTCATCCGTACACTCCTCGATGTCGCAGGATCGAATCTCACCATCCGCTGATACTACGTCTTCTCGAGAGCCTGAGTAACAACAACTGATCTCTTCCTCCAAACTTTTCATGACACTGGAGACAACCTCCTCGTCAGCCACATTTGGGTCCTCCTCTTCATCTTCCAGTATATGGATGAGCCCACGAAAACGCTTACAAACAGAAGTATCATCTTCTTCCTCCTCGACGTCTTTGCTATGTTTTCTCTCACCCATTTCAACTTCAGTCTCCAACTCAAGATTCGGGGAAACAAAGAGATTTGAGCGTATATATAGCAAAAAACACTACAAGGATAAAAAACTGTTAAAAATAGTAGGAACATGCGAAAACGTCCAGACGGCCGTCAAACCGTCAAATTTAACACCTTCGCAGAAACGTCCGCAAAGGCCTTTTCCATAGGGGGAATGCCTTCGGCATAATAAACTAAAGACTAAATCTCTAGAAAAATCAGTATCCAATCATTGGAGTCTTTTTCATCGTCTTTTATAAGGATTATTCATAGCTTAATTTTTAAATGATGAAAAATGGAATATTACGTTGAAAAGTAGCATGCATTCCTTTTTGGATGTGAAAGATTGAGGTCCATGGTGGAAAATACTCTTTTTGCGTAGTTAGCTTTAGAAAATGTATTTGAGGAATGTGAGTGAGATTTTATGCATCACCCATGGAAATTTGGAATTCAGAGGTCTTTCGGATGGTTAGAAATAATTGAGGGAGATATTCTGGAGTAGATGGAGTAGATCTTAGAAGCACGGAAAAAATTTGTGACCTATACTAGAATAAGGGTTGAGTTGATGTTGATTAGGAAAAACCACAAGTAGAATTAATATCTCTATCTTTTCTAAGGAAAGCTATGTCCAAAGAGTAGAATATGCATTGCCTTGAAGGTGTTCTAATTGTCACTTAGAAGGGCATTTAGAAACATTGTGTAAAACACAATGGGGGAGACTAAAGGAGTGGAACCAAAATAGAAGATCTGTAATCATGTTCAAAATAAGATCTATGAAAATAGAGAAATGGAGGAGATTAGAAATACATTAGGGAAGAGGAACAAAAGAGTTAATTTGGCCTCAAATTGGATCCGGAGAATGAGAGAAAGAAAGGAGAAAGGAGAATTGGATCTTGATGCAAGGAGGATTTGGAGAAAGGAAGAGAGGGAGTAGGCCAAAAGGGAAGTATTGGGTTAGGAGCAAAACATCGAGGTTGACAAGAACACGGTGTAAAATAGATTCTTGTTAGTTGGAAGAGAAAGATTAAGGCAAAATTTATTAGCCAACAAAAAAACACTAAATGATGAGATGAATTGTCAACAGGTGGTTGTGAAAGAGGGAAGACGGTTAGGGATTGTGGAAGAAGTGGTCTTGCATTATGAGAAAAGGGTTTGCAAAAAGAGGACACAAGGTCATGAACTAAGATAGAGGAAATATATTAGAGGAAGAAGATATATGACTACAAAAAGTGGTTGTAGAATAGAAATTGATGTTGTGGAAGTTGCATATGAAAGTAGAGATGAGGAGGAAAGGAAAATAAGGAATATAATAGTGGAACATACAATGCCTAAGTTAATGCTCATAAAACTAAGAAACCTGAACCAATACAAGTATATGAGAGAAGCAGTAGAGAGGAGTGGTAGGTCATGTAATAGAACATATAAGGCCTTGAGACTTACATTCTAAAAGTGAGAGAAGAGGAAACAAGAGGGCATCTACATGTAGAGACTCTGGAAGATTATTCTTGGGGATAGAAATTGGATTTCACAATGAGGATGTGGAAAGCGTGGAATGTAGAGTATCCGAGTCATATTTTATCACCTTTGAGGTTCCAATCTCAAAGAAGAAAAGACGAGGAATGATGAGAAAAATCAAACCACCATTTAAATTGATTAGTAGCCTCTCTAAACTTAGGACCATTAACTAAAAATGGTGGTTTATTCACCTACGACAAAATTATTTAATAATATTATAATATTTCAAATTTAAATTTTGTAAATAAAATATTTGAAATTCAAATTTTGTTACGTACTTGATTTTAATAATTATTTCAGAAATTAATGATGTCTTACAAACACAAACCCATGAGTATGTGCCCAATCTTTGAATGCATTGATGTTCCATCCAAGTGCTTTGAGTTGTGCCCACACATGTTCAATGGCTCTGAAGCCATACATCTTCTCTTGTAAAAATTATTTACAGTTACAAATATAATTGAGATATGAATTAATAAATGTTGTATGCTATATTATTGAAATAGACTTACAACTTTACAAGTAGTCTCATCTATGCTCATTGGTCCCAAACTTCCCTTGGCTCATTCTGGCTTGGTGGGATTTGTTGTAGATAATTTTAGCCCCTATATTAATATTCATACATTATGAATTTTTTTGAATAAATGAATTTGACGAAAACACATTTTTAATTTTCTATCATCGTTTTTCTAAATTACCAGAAGCCCGTTTAATCAACTTTTCACATCGTATTCCCCACAAAGATGCATTCATGTAGACAGGTTGGTGCACTAGTCTCTCCTCAAGCGTATTACCTCTGTAATTCTCTTGCATATTAAATTGGTCATAAATTAATATAAATAAAAAATATAATATAAGATTTTAATTTATTTCACTGTCATTACCATATACATGTCAGTCATCCTCCCAAGCGCATCCGTTATAAGTTTTTCAATAATGCCCACATCATAGTTGACACTACCAAAATCTTTTTTAATACATGTAACCAACCATTTCCTACGTTTAATTAGATGCAATTTGTATTCCAAGGGAAAATTTTTAGTAAATAGTACTTTTACTTGCATTATAATTCTTTTTTTGAAGTACTTAAAAGAAAATAATGGAAATTGAAATAATTTAAATTTTTGACAAATTTGTTAACATACAAAAAAAATTAAAATAAAACAAAATGTAAACTAATACTTACTTGCCATGAACATTTTGTAATATTTTCATGTCAATGTTCACAAGCAAACTTGCCCATACACGATACTTGTACTCATTCAATGTTAGACAAGATGGTTGGTCCTCAAAACCAGGTCTAGATTTTGTCCCCATAATTGCTGTAGGCAATACCTCAACACTTGTTGGGGTGGCCTCTTGTAGTTTAAATTGACTAGCATCAAATTTACGAGGTTGTATGGAAAAATTTGGTACAAAAGATAATGATATGTGATTATACAATAAATAAAAAAATTAAATAAATTCTAAAAATAATTATGAATATGATTACAAATAATATATTACATTTTTGTCTCCTTTGAAACAAGGGAATCATGATAGGTTGCCTTGGAAATGTTACCATTTATGGATTGCCGATCACAAGATGTACGATGGTGTGCTAACACTGACACTAAAGAGGATATACAATTATATGTTAAAATAAAAATTCCAATACATTATCAAAGATCAAATAAATTTTAAAAATAATATTAGAATATAACTACAAATAATATAGAAAAGATAACATTTTGCTTCCTTGCTTTCCTTGAAGCAGGTGAAACATGATTGGTCACCTCAGAAATGTCACTTATGGATAATTGATACTGAGATGTAAGGGATGCAAATATAATGACATTAAAGAGAAGGACATGTAATGATATGATAAATTTAAAAATAAAATAATTTAAAACCCTAATAAATTATAAAGTAAATTTATAATCATGACTACAAATATGATTAAATAAATTATTACCTCCTTAGTTCTATTTATTATGTGAAACAAGAATGCCAGTCTCAAGAATATCACTTGAGTACCATCGACACATCAAAAATTATACATATGTGGATCTCGATATCCATGATATGAATGTTAAGACATGTCACGAGTGTTGTGTGGAGGGGAAGAGTACTCTCAATCTCGTGCGACAACTTCACACACATTGCTGCTACCACACTCCACACTGTGCAATGTCCTTAAAAAAATTGATTGACAATAACATGGTTTCTTGTTTTTACGTTCATAATATAAAAACAAACAAATAAAAATAATTGATAAAATATAAAAATCATAATGTTTGGTTTATTAAAAAAATGCTAGGACTTGTTATTTCCTATAAGGTTTTGTTATTTTTTGGTAAGAATTTATTTTTTAAACTATGTTTTGTTTGTTTTAGTAGGTTAGTTTGTGGATTTGCTTTTATTAATGGGTTTTGTTATCTTTTTGTAGAGTAAAATTTTTACTAGTTTTTTTTTAAATTTTTTTCTGTTTGTTTGTGTTTTTGATAGGGTTTTTTTTCTTCTTATAGAGTTTGTTAATTATTTTCATAGTATATTTAGTTAGGGTTAGCTATTTTTGGGCTAGACTTTGCTATTTTTTGGGTTAGGTTTGTTTTTTATTTTACTAAATTTTGCTATATTTTTTACTACATTTTTTCTGTTAGGTTTTTGGTATGTTGGCATAGGATTTATTGTATTTCGGGATAAGGTTTATTGTTTTCTGTTTATTTAATTTATTTTGTCTTTTCTTATAAAATTTGGTATTTTGTCTTATAAAATAATTTTCTGAACTGTGAAAAAATGTAATAAAAACAATGTACATACACCTCTTGTTGTATCCTTATAGTCTTCCTCTTCTTCCACCTCTTCGTTACATAGGTGCTCTTTTCTTATCATTTTCTTGATCTTCCTCCTCTTTAAAGGCTATGTGTCACTGTTTTCTCCATAACCTTCTTCCTCCATATTCTTTTTCTTCAGAATACAATTCTTCTCTCTTCCTTTCCTCTTCTTATTTTCTCTCCTCTATATTTAACCTTTGACATATTTTCTGCAGAATAGTCTTTTTTAATGTTTTTGCATAGCACAAGGACCAAGTAATAATGAAAAGGACACAGATGGGACCAACCTTTTTATTTTTTAAGTTAGGGATCATCACAGTGCAAATGTGACGCAACGATGGCACTAATTACATCACATTTACACTTCTCTCTTTGCATCAGATTCAACATCAAAAATGAAAAAAAAATCAGAGTGAATTCGACACAAATTTTGACATTTTTTGCACACTATGTAGTAGTGTATGATTAAAACCATATAGTTGAAACAAACACATGGTGGTCTAATAGAAATGGAGATATTAATATTCCCTCCTCTTTTCCAAGGAAATATTTATGCTCAACA
Source organism: Taxus chinensis (assembly GCA_019776745.2). Classification (NCBI taxonomy): domain Eukaryota; kingdom Viridiplantae; phylum Streptophyta; class Pinopsida; order Cupressales; family Taxaceae; genus Taxus; species Taxus chinensis. The sequence goes on along the minus strand of CM034146.1, from coordinate 198,307,039 downwards.
ACCGTGGAGTGGTTTGAGCTCAAATTCCAACTAACCATCACAACAACAAATGTGCACCGCACCTATAACAATTGCTATGGGTGGTCACACCTAGTTGCTATAGATGAATTTGCAACATTTGCTACACATGATTTCTAGAATTTACTACAAGTGACTTCCATAGTTGCTATATGAGACATCTTGTAAGAAGGATAATAACCATTGAATAATCTACATTCTTCCTTCAACATTAATAACACCGAATTCATAAAACAATAAATCATGTCATTTAATCTATAAACCAAACATATTTAAACCATAACAATAGATAATTAACCCCCCTACCCCCCACCACACACAATAATAATGTGCTAGTATGGAAAAATACAAAAAAAAAGGTTATCAGGAGAGCATGAAATAGTGGATTATAAGGGAATTGGAAGACAAATATATAGTAAGATGAGGTACATTTGTTGGTCTCTTATTCTAAACTAACAAGCCCAACATGAAGTTTATTTCCAAAAAGCTATAGGTAGTCACCACAAATTTCAAAGCATAATCATCATGATCAAAGAAATTCTCTTTCGAAAAATAGTCAATATTCTCATCACATTTGTAACGACTGCAAAACAGGCACACAAGACTACGTAGGAAACACATGATAATTTTTTTTTGACTTGCTTGACACACAACACGACACAACATGTCATCACAAGGTTACAACCAACATTGGGAACCACTTGTTACGAGTATGACCGCAAGGTCAACACGGAAACGTTCACACCCAAAAGGATAATACACTTTTTTTTTTTTTTTGACAGAACAACATAGAAGTCCAACCACATGACACTCACACAGCTAGGGCAAGCCACAATAAGAAATGATTGAAGTTTATTTATTTTGATAAAACACCCTTTAACTCATGACTTATGTTTTCAAAGAGATTCAAGATATGATTCGCACAATTCATCTTACCAAACTAAATTATTTTCTTAAGCACTGTAGAGTAGTTCACTTATAGTCTTCTCATTATGAAAATTATTTATTTTATTTATTTATTTGATAAAGGTGATAATTTAATTTCACAAGGCCATCTACTCACACTTACGCTACTAAATCTCATTCATACCCTTATGACAACATTGGTTCGTGTTCAACAAACTTAAGGGAAAATTACAAGGCACTTTGGATAAAGTTAAAGGAAGAAGTTCAATTGAGTTCATCCTTGAGACATCGTTCATTATTACCAAGATTTAATTGGAGCTTGAGGTTTTATCCAGAAATATTAAAGATTTTACTTAGGCTTCATTGAAAGAGCTTTACAAAAGGAACTATTCACTTTCCAAAAAGGCTGAGAGATAAATTTCGTGGTTTCTATATTGTTTCCCCCTACTTATTAAATCTTATTATCTTCTAACAACTAACCATTGGTTTCCCTTAAACTCGTTTAAGAAGTCACCATATAAAGATAATGTTTGCTAGCTTAGCTAGGGTTAACAAATTATAAAATTTTTCTTTACAAGGATAGTTTCACCTTTGATTACTTCAGGAATCTCTTGTTCTCAAGTAAGTCATCTCTACATTAATTTATTTGAATATATATATTTAAATAACTTCTATGAGGGTTAACCACTCCATTTAATTTTACTTATATCACATCATTACAAGGTGTCAGAGAGTTTTGACTTAACACTTTATTCTCAAAATCAAGGTTTTACAATACTTATGCCAATGTAATGATTGAATATCATTTCTCACCAAGGTAAGTTACTAGTCTAACAACAAAAGGGAAGAACACTTCACCACGTAGTTTTCCGAACATACCAAGACAAGAGATCTTCTAAACTCCTTGCAAGCAATGTTACAAAATTTACAACGCATTGAACTTTCTACAAAGAACTTCATAATTTAAACTGATGAAACTTTTACACTCTTTTCCTTTAATCTACTCGCATAATCCATCTGCACAAATATTTACTAGAGTCAATTCATTAGAACTGAGCATGATAAGATATAAACCTCACCTAATAACTTATGCCATCTAGCATTTAAATAAATGAAAGTTTGCAATACTCCCTATCAAATAATTTCTAACATGCATTCAAATCTTAACTGCACATCTCATGATAATACATTTCATACTCATTAATTTTCACTCCCCTAAGATCTACTTACATGTGAACAAAATTCCAAGTGGCTAGATATACAACCTTAATCATGCAATTAATCATACTTAAATTACAGTAATAATAATATTGCTCACTTTATACCTTCAATCTACTTCTCCCATATATGTATCCAATAATATTATCTTTTAATTAAATAACCGCACCAACGACGTTAAGTTTCCATGATAAATACAAGTATCAATCTTATATTATTCCTCGATATTACTCAAGCATCAAACCTTCATAGATAATCAATAATTATATGTAAGTATAATTTTGATATTTACCTCACAATTTTTAAGAATATACTTATGTTAACAAATATTCCACCAATCCACGAGTTCATATATTATTTCGATATCCTTTTGGTTGCTTATTACCTTGTCTTTATATGTTTCTATTAGTATAAGAGTCCAACTCGTTGGAATGAGTCACGATCAACAATATAGTCATATTTGCTAATATGTCAAAGATACATTTGACTAGCTAAGATATGTAAGCGTGGTCCAAGCCACTATAAATACAAATATCAACATTATCTCAACTCCCAATTGAGATGCAAGTATCAATTTTTAGCTAACATAATAATCATCGTAAATGCCAGAAAATATTCCACTCGTTAACCAAGTATTGAAATAACATATTTATCCTTACTGGTTACCTGATAACATAATATATCATGTTATATAATTCAACCTCCACTTGCATACCCCAATTTATGGGTATTAATTATTGTTCTATATAATGAAGTTAAATAATTTCAGGTCAACTTTTATCCTTACTGTCATACATGGTATGTACAGTCCCATTAAGGCAGTTGTCACCTTTACTTAACGCTGTGTATGAATCCATTTTAGGGTAGTTCTCATAACTTCCCTATTCATCTGTTTTCCTATCAAAAAGCATTTCAACAAGCTTATAAGTCAAAGTATAGGATAATTTTGTAATTTCATATTTCAAGCATTGCCTGAATTCATATGCCTGAGGGCCATCACATGTCAGTCAACTTGAAGAATGTACAAATTCATGAGAGTTCGATGTATCCAATATTACTTTAACTGATTTGAAGATCCATGTAGTGCCTTAGACTTAAGCCATATAATTATCCACGCAAGCTAACGTCTTAAGAGCTTACCGTATTCAAAAGGGTCACAAAAAAAAAACCCATTAACACATGCTTCACGAGCGTCCCAATAAAAAATAAGCTCATAGTAATAATAATAACAGAGGGCCTGGTGAGGGGTTTTCAATAATCCCCAAGGTAAACGGTAATCAAAAGAGTCAGATGGTATCTAGAAAGACCAGTAAAACTAGTACGAATCCCCAAATAAAAGCCCCCAATCCTAATGGGGTTTATATTATTATCAATCCTCATTAAAAGACAAACACAGTCTTTCGAGAAAAATTTCTGTTTTCAAGCCATGTTCTACATACTAAAACAATACAAGAAGTATTCTAAAACTCATTCACACACCACAATATTTTCTACATAGACCACTGTTCACAGGATAAAACATGGCAAAAAGATAAACCAAATTTATAAGATCGCTAAGCAAGAATCACTGGAGAGAGATTTCTTCTTGTCAAAAAGGTAATTAAGATAAACTGTAAAGGGGGAGAGAGATCAACTCATTATGATTAAAAGTCATCCGAAACCCATCTCTACAGAATTTAAACAAAAATTACAGAGATTGATTTACCCAAATACTAAAGGGAATAAATTATTAAGAGAGAGGGTTAGGGCTTATCATGCCTTTAATGCGCTTCCCAAGACCAGGACACGCTGAAACAGGACCTGCAACAGCAACCCAAGCCTAATTCCATTTTCTTCAAGCTTGTTGGGCGCCCAAACATCGATCATCTCCACGTTGGCACAGGGAGGAGTTCACGGCCATGGTAGGTGGTCTAAAATACTTGCCAACATCCTCCCAACACGTGTCAAAAGGGAATGTTACAGCGGAACATGGACATCCATCCAGCACAATGGAAAATCAAATTTTTGTTTTGTATGGTGTGGAAGCACCCACGAGGAAGCAAACTGTTTGACAAACTGCCTCAAAGAGATGTAGTCTCACGGGCTGCTATCCTTGCTGGAAATTCACAAAACAAAGGTCAACAAAACAACTAATAGGTCAACCTAATCAGGATGCCTTTACCAGCAAGTTCATATAATTGCAAAGCAAATTGTGCTTCATGAATATTCTGATATGAAACAGATCCACCTCTATGAGATTCTCTTCCATGAGTTACATCGCAAAACAAGTAAGGTCTCAATAGAGAATCTTTGTAATAAATTTCATCAGGTCTCCTGGTAACACTCTCACTGGACCACTTAATCGATTTTGATAAAAATATCTTGAAGGAGAATCTTGAATTTGAGGATGCATTCGATACTGAACAAATAACAACATAGTTGGACAACCTGCTTGTTGGAAGTGCTCAAAAAGGCTTCTACTATACTGCAACATGCCTGCTGCCTGGCTAATTACTGTTGCAGGCCGTTGCTTTGGATCCTCGACAAGAACACACCTCGCAGCACGCAATGAAAGTGGAGGTAACACGCCTACTTCACTAGCTTGTAGCTTCCCTCATGAAGGCACGGCCAGAATACAACAACATGCGGCTGTCCAAAAAAAACTAGGGACTGCGCCCAACTGGAGCTTAAACACCAATAAGAAAACAAAGAACTTAGTAAAAGCCTCCCCCCCTCCAATCTCACGCAGCCAGCAACAATGCAGGCGCTGGAAGAAGACAAAGACAACAAGGGAGAAATAATAATAAATCTCATTTGCAGGGTAAGCGGCCAGCATGGAGGAAAAAGGCATTCCACTCCTAGCAAAGGCCAATTCATCATTTAATTAAAGCCTGACAAGGGGAAGAAAAACAGGTGGCCCAATAAAAAAATCTTACACTTCCTCCACCCAAACCTGACAGGCATTAACGTCAAAGAGAGAGAAACACAAAAAGAAGGGAAGAGGACAAGGAATTCCTCCACACCAAGCATGGCATAAATTTTTTAAAACATGGAACAAAACAAGTGGTCTCCAAGGCGTATGAGCAAGAGTGAGAATTATACAAGAAAAATAAATAAATAAATTGCTTGACAAAAGAACCTACACTATAGCTTACAACCCCATATGCCTTTGCTAACCAAAACTACATAACCTCAAAATGGAATAAATTAAATTAATCACAATTCATTTTAAAAATTCCGTTAGTTCGACAACCTGACGGCAGTAAACAACTGCGAAGTATAACTGATATCCATTCTTTTATTATTATTTTTTATTATGTTTTAAAATGTCGCGACACCTAAACGGGGTTCAAAAAAAATCGTTTAGGACCTAGCACAAAAGTGACAACAATTAAAAATAATAATAATAATAATAATAATAATAATAATAATAATACTAATAATTTAATCGAGAGGTCGAGCACGAGAGTGACCAATACTACGGAAAAATATCTTGTAGGCAATTAAACAACAATCAACCGAAGGTTCGATATAGCTAGAACAAGGTCTTCCTTTAATAGAATAAAACGCGAGGGACATTGCGGGGCCAACGACCAAAACCATCGACACTAGTGAAAGCAGGAAAGCTCAACAAGACGAAGACACCAATGTTTCAAAGAAAACGCAACGACGTTCAGCCCTAAGAAGCATGGTCGTCACAGAACAACAGAGTAATGATGGATGGGGCATTACAACATTTAAAAATAGGCAAGTTAATTACCCGATCTCTAATTTTGAGCCTAAAAAACTTAGAATTTTGGGCCTAAATAGGCAAAGATTGATTGAGAATTTCTCCACTTTCATCTTGGTGTTCTTCATACAAACCAATAGTTATTTTAGAATCATGTAGGTTCTTAAATGTTGTCACAAGTTTGTCAGATTGTCCATGAAATTCCATAGCATCCCCCAAATTCAAGTTGTGTCGAGTATTCTTCATGTTGGTCACAATGTCATAATCATCAATTTTTTTCTTGGTTTAATATAGTTTTTGACCCTAAAAGGCTGATATTAAGAGTTGCTGACTCTAGTGAGCACAAGGTTAGAATTACCTTGATTACTATTGAAAATAACATTGGGATCATTTTGCAGATTTATTTGAATCACAAGATTTATCTTTGTTGTCAGAACTTTGTTTGGGAGGAGGTTGATTCAAACTAGGATTAATAGATCCATCTTTCTAGTTGTAATCGCTATTTCTAGTTTGGGCCGCGTGTCATTGTAATTTTCTTCATAGTTATACATGTTAATGTTGTCATATGAATTGTTCAAGCTTTCTCTACCCTTCAACATATTATTGAACTTTTCTATAGAGACATATGTTTGGGGACTATTGTTCAACACATACCAAGCAATACAAGCTCTTCGGCTAAGTTTTTTCTTTCTCATGGATCTTAGCCAAAAATGATGCGTGTTAATCACTTTTTCTTAATAACGATCACCTCATTTCCTGATGTTTGTATGGTACTGAGTATTTCATACTTTTTAGCATATACACTAGTTGAACTTCTGTACGTATATCCCACTTTCTTGAGTTTTATTTCATCAAAATCAGTTATATGTTTATGTTGTAAGCCCATACAATATCTCAAATATAACGAATTACAATAACACAACCTAGATAGATGCTAATGAGGTCTAATATTAGCATGGATATTTGTTTGCATTATGGTAAAACACATAGAAAAGTGATATATGACTTCTCCAGGATCAATACGACTATTGGATAACTCATTGACTAACTCATAAGTTCCTATTTATCCTTACCAAAACACTTTCCTAACTAGTCTTCTATTTCATTCCAATATGATATTGATCTAGGAGGAAGAACGATTAAAGACAGAGACAAACTATCTTGTTTGCAACCCCACCATCAACAAAAATTAACTTGAAAGCATAAATGTGTCCTTCCCAAGATTTACCAGGTTCACTAGAAAGCTAAAGGGATTTCAATACCTTTCAAAGAAGGTAACTTTGACGGATTTATACCGACATCAATATGATTATTTCTAATTGAGGGGTTAACATTTTTGTCCTTAGGTTCAAGTCCTCCTTCGTTAACCACATCATACCTATCCCTATTGTTTTGAACTCCCGAGATAAAATTTCTACTCGTATGAGGTCTATTCTCATTGTTACCCACATTGACATCATCCTGATCAACCATTCGAAACAATTCAGGTCACAAGACAACAATTTGATTGTAGAAAACAAAAATACTAGGATGATACACATTTAAAAATGCTTAAGAAGATTCTTCTCACTAGCAAGATTTAACAAGTGGGGTTTGGTGATATGGGCTATCTCCAAATATTTTTGTTTATATATTATGTGACTCTTTTGTTTAATCTAATGAAATCTTGTTGTATTTGATTTTGAGAAAGAATTTAAAGATGGTGATCAAAGGTGTCTTCTTTTTCTTGTTCAAGCACTTTAGAGGTTTGAGTAAAATGATCAAGATTTTATTTTTAAAATTAGATGAAATTTCTGAGGCAAGAGGTAATATCGGAATGTTCAAATTCAAATAGAATATTTGGTTGACGAATAGGCGAAAGACCCTTCCAAGTGATGGTCATTAGGAAAAACGATAACTGTGTATATATAGAGAGAAATCGCACCAGAGAGAAGTGATTCATCCTTGAAAGAGAAGAAACTTCCCTAGTATAGTCGATAGATTTGGTGATGAAAATTGTACCATCAACTAATCAACCCTTCATACTATTACTGAGGTTAATATGAAATCTAACCCATTTAATCACAAGGACTTAAAACAAGTTTACACGTGTGGAGAGTAGTTTAATAATGCTCAAACTAAAGAAACCTAGCAATATTATAGGGATTACATCCAAATGAATCAAATATAGAAACATAGAAAGAGAATAGAAAAAGATGACACAAAACACAAAAAGAACAAACAAATAAACAACAGACACACACAAGGCTGAATTAAGGGTTAGGAGTGCCCTAGGCAGTACTAGAGCTAATACCTTCTATAAGAAAAATCTATAGTAGAAAAAATAATTATTCGTGACCAAATATCGTATTACTTGATAGTTATGCCGCTACCATCTGAGAAAAATTTCCTAATAATTTTTTTTGTAGCTACTACTACCTAAAATCCCTAGATAATTCTTTAACATGTAGTCTATCATAATCCTCCTTTTCTCGTATATTTCCCAAATATGTTTCCCCGCATTATTTACATATTCACCTTCCTTGATCTCTACTCCAAAAAACCTTCCAAGACTTCAAAACCATACAAAGTATGAGAAATACATGAGTATGAATTAAATTTAAGAATCCGTCAATACACGGACTTGTATAAATATTTGAGGCCTCCTAAATATCACATTCTTAATACAATAATGTAATTTTAATTTTATTTTGAATAAGTGAATTGAATAGGTATGTACGTTGGGAACTAATTGCTACTAGCATATATGAAACTAATAAATTAATCTATTCTTCATAAAAACTATAATAGAATAAAATAACTTAACACCCCATAAATGTTAACGCTGTAAACAGTTACCTAATTTACCTAAGCCTTAATTCCCTCTGGACACACAAAATTAATTTACATTGTTATTAAACCTGTTCGAAGAAAATGCAACGCCTCGAAGGAACAGAAAAAATAAAATAAAATCTTAAATACAATGTGTCTGATTGAGGGTACCGAGGACATACATAAATCTATCAAATGATTTTGAATCAAATAGGAGGTTTGCTTGATACATATAATCAAATTTTAATGAAATGCTCTTTTGAAAATAAAACCAGATTTCATTTGTTTCAGATATTTTAAATATCCATGAAATATACCAGATTTACGTGTCTAATATGAAAACTGCTTGAGCAAGTGCTCTTCAGTAAAAAAAATTGAAGTGCCTTGTCAGGTGTCCTCATTCAATGTGCTGGTATGGAATTACTATTTGTCTCATAAGATCCGGGATCATGTTTGAAGTACATATAAATAATAACAATACAAATAATAATTGTAGTGATGGTTTTGAATTCTAAAGGCATTACTTCTAAACCTTGTGTTTCTGCGAGCTTGAACATCAACCTTAACATCCTCCACCCTGGTGGCTTCATATACGAGATTCAATCAATTTATGTTCTTAGAAATTTAATAAAGTGAAGTAATAATGTTATTAAACTTAACTAAAATAAATAAATAACGAGAAAATATTTTTTTTAAGGATAATAAAAATAAAACAGAATGTAATATAAAAATAAAATAAATAAATTAGGGCTTGATTTTGTTTTGTTTTGTTTTTAGGAAAGTGGAGGCGTACTAGTTTTAGAGTCGGATTAAAGGTTAGGAGTACCCTAGACAATAATTGGAGTGTACGTCATTCTCACAAATTAAGTTAATATTTTTTCCCATCAAGTAAATAAATAAAATTTGAAAACATTCTTGTCTTTTAAAATTTTCATCATAATCACAATAAATCATAAATTTACAGAAAAAGAATAAAAACCTCCTTTAAAATTATCACAAAAAGATGAGAAATATTCCATGGATTAAAAAAAATTAATCATAAGAGTTTTATACAATGTTGCTTGTGAGTACAATTTACCAATACTAAGTAGGTGATAGGATTGAGAGCATACAAATATTTATATAACTCCTATGGTCTTGCAAAGAGTAGTACTTGGATCGTGTCTACCAATTCCTCTTAAAAAATAATAGACAATTCCCCCAAAAAATAAGAGTAGAAAATTAAATACTTGAAAAAATTACACACATACATAATTTAGAATTACATCAAAACAAAGGTAATAATACCAACAAAATCATTTGTGTTCATAAATATATTATATTTTTTTTACCTACAAAAATATTATAATAATATCAATAAACTTATTACCAAAATATTATAATAATATTTATATGTACGGGTGAAATTAATGTTATTATATAATAATATCAATAAACATTGCTGAATTAATAATGAATAAATTTTAATGTTAAATTTTAAAAATAATTGAAAATAAAGAAAAATCTTTGCATTCAGGGTTACTTCACTCATAATACACCCAGTCAATGCATCGTGAGCATCGTGATTGCAAGCGTGGCAGTACAAACGTATACAAAATGTGGAATTATTCACAGGGAAAGTGGGTGTTTGGGAACGTTGGGACACCATGATGGTGAAATGGGAGTTTTGGATGGCATGGCGTGGGTGCAGGCCTTTGTGGCAGGGATGCACGGTGCAGTAGGGACGTTTAGGTGCCCAACTATAAACCAAAATACTCTTATTTATCTTACAGACATATTCAATCCCCCTCCGTACATAATCTTTAGTTTTGTGCTGTAATAAAACCAAAAACTAAGATCAGTAGCTCTTGATATAGATGCATCTTTGTTCTGTAAAAGGGGGTTTTGTTAAAAATGCTTTTGATATTACAAGTGCTAGGTGTTCTGCTAGACTCCTCAACCTCTAAAACATCCTCCAACTTGAAAGTGTTTGGGTTCCTGATCATGTTTCAAGTGTGTTCTTCCAGTCATGAAGAAATATGATTTCTATTTGGAAGGAATTTTATTGTTCAAGTGCTTGTTAGTGCACTAGTAGATATGTATGTAAAGTGCGGACATATATGAGGCACGTGACTTGTTATCAAATGATGTCTGAACCTATGGTGGTTATGAGGGCGTGTTTCTTTAACGTTTGTAGCATGTACAAGAGTACGAGATTGTGACTATTGTAGTAGTGCCTTACTGAAACTTTTGTGCTTTCATCAACACCTTTATGTACTGTCTTAATAAAATGTCATAAATTTAATAATATGCATGTTAATGGAATGAGTATTGAGTTTCCATTATCTTTATGTATATGGATTAACTATTTTACTAGTGTAAATTAGCCTACAAAACACCATAGTCTATCATTTCCAAAAATAGCCTATGAAGGACCTTGCAAACACCTCAAAACAAAACACGATTCCCATTGAATTTTCTGGCTTTGGCCTCAGAACCATGGGGGTAGACACTTACAATACTATTGGGTCAAAAATAACCATTTAAAAGTTATAAATCCACTCTAGAAACAATGTATTGCAAGCATCTCCGACCTTCCATTACTCTGTTTCATGATTTAAATATGTACTTTGGTGTCAAGATATATAAGAGCAACCTTTAAAATAATCCTAATTCATTGTTTGACACTTTATCAATGCAAGTTTATGAGCCAATTTGGTGAGCCGGTTGCAGGAGGGTACATGCATGAAGATGGGTATAAAATTCCAGACATATTTCCAAAATAACAATAACACATGTACATGTTGCTTTGACAAGGCTTGGAAATTACCATGCATACAACGCGTACAAGTTATAACACGTACACATTATTGACTAATAGAAATTGTCTTTAATTACATTTAATATATACTACATACACATTACCTTTTTCCAGTTTCCCTAGGCAACCCTTTAGGCTAAAACATGATGCAATTTTTTTGAGCGAAAGGCATTAACTTGTCATTTTCATGTGACAAATGTTTTTAATGTTGGATTTACTTCAATGATGGAGGGAATTACATATTTCATCAAATCATGAATATGACCAAAAAAAATTGCCTACATTTTGATGATACATTTTTTTTTGAATTTTTAACAAATATAAGGATACTAACTCTAAATATTTGTAAATATGTCTTCATATGTCATTGTATTGATAGAAAATACATGCATACCTTTTTGTACGTAAATTTTGACGCACACATACAAATTAACAAAAAATTATACTGTCACATACTACATTTAACTCTATACACATTAAAAAAGATTTTTCTAAATTTTAATTAATTTTGAGGTAGTTATGGGGGGTGATCACCCAACTATATATATTTTAATCAAATGCAAGACCTATTTAATGTTAATAATCATTGAAAAAATACTTAAAATAAAATTAAATAAAATATTAATCACATGCTACATAACCTTATCTAACTTTTCATGGGATTTAACAAATAGTAAACAATGCTAAAATAAATTCAGGGGTGAATGGTCAACCATCAACTATATTTAATTTTAAAAACAAGAAACATTCATTGAATTTAACAATTTCTACCATCTAAACTTCATTTTCAATTTTTTTATTGATTTGAAAAATAGACTCGAAATGCAACAATTCATGTTTTTATATCTTGTTCAAATTTTGAATGTAAGTACCTCAAATAGTCAACAAAATTACAAGTTTTTCAATTTTCAAGAAAAACATGTCCACTTAAGACCCCCATTCGTAACCTATCTTCATGCACTTGCGATAGAGCTTGTCGATCAATGTTATGAAACCATTTTAGAATCGCCTCATAGTAAACATTTGTGAACCAAAAAAATTATGTGCTAGAAAAACTCCCTCATTTTTGCATTAGGATTTTGAATCTATAATTACTTTCACCATACCTCTTTAGGAAACAATTTTTTCATGCCATTTAAGAGCCACTTTTGCTTACTATGTTGAGTTCAAACCTTTAATTTTTCACCAACTCCTTTTGGAATACTACCTCTAAATTGAACAAATCTCTTCAAATCTTAGTTTCGTTAGCTTCACTTTATTCTCACCATATAAGAGAAAGGGTTGGAAGTGTCGAATTCCTTGTTCAAGCAATCAAGGACATTTTTTGAGGCAATTTCGTGGTCATTTTAACTAGTTTGAATTGTATTCTTAATAATTCTTGTTGACCCAATTTTGACTCCATGAGAAAAACTTTGTATAGTTAGATAACATGCTATTTGTGAACTATTTATTAACACTAATTTATCTCTCTAAACCCATTTTCCGAATTGGTAATTGGAAATTGTGATTATGCAAAAAAATATATTTTTCCCTCTCTAGAACATGGAAATGTAAATGAAATATGGAATTTCCTTGCACATTCTCCCTCTCTCTCCTCTACTCTAAACATTTTAAATGATTTGTGAAAAGTTAATGATATATTACTAGTACCTTCTTTCTCCTCTATAGAAAGTTAAAAAATATTATTTCATAGTTACATACGAAGGGTAAATCCATCGCAGCTTTATGCCAACCCATATTGTTATAGGTGGCATATGTTATAGTGAAAATGTAAATGATTGGTGTTAGCATATATTATATTTGAATTTACTTTTCAATTTGTGTATTTTCACTTAAAAAAGACTTGTGATTTATAGTGTTATATTTGAGTAGTAATACTTTAGTATCACTTGAAAAGGGATTTGAAATTGTTAATATTATATATGAGAATTACAAATTATCATATACTTATGTAAAATATGATGTACATAAATGAATCTTTTATATTCTAGAAATCAGTTATCATTTTGTGATTTTAGTCTTATGCAAAATAAATGATATATTTAATGAAATAGAACAAATAAAGATATTGAAACTAAATTATTCTCTAAACATATTATTATACTATTTCCCCTTGGTTAAACCGGAATTATCTAAACAAACCATAAATTATAGATGAAATGACATATTTTTATATAATTTTTTTTTTAATCAATTATGTGTATTAGAGACTTTAAATAAGATCTTCCTCATGTGAATTCTTTGATCCTAACTTGGAATAGAAAATGTTTAGAACCACTTAACATGATTATTGCACGTTATTCACTACTAATGCGTAGGACAACCAAGCCATCTATCTTGGGTGTCATTCCTCCATAAGTTACTTGTTAAGTAGATTGAAATCAATGCTATAAAAAATCACACTTTTTAACCTAAATAGGTAACCTCCTCATATATCTAGCGGGTAAAAAAACACATGTCAAAGTGTAACAAATAGTTTAGGAGTTCGTACTTAATATATCATTCCAAAATTAATGGTTCCTCTTAATATTAATCAGGCTCAAATATAGTGACGTTTTCATGTTGAGTTTGTTTACCCTAGCGGGCTTGGGATGAACCTAAGCCTAAGAAATTATTTAGGGAGAGCTTCTCGATGGGCTCTTATAATATTTTAATGGTAATAACACAGTAATGTCTTGGAAAATTTCAACCTTTAAGGTTGCCATGCTCCCTCCTTGATGTGTTCTTATAGAACTTTAGATATATCATCGAAAAATGAAACGTGAAGTATCTAAGAGGGGAAAACTTTTGAATTGGGAGTGCTTACATTGTAATGATTTGGGAATTAGAATCTATTATATCAAAAGGGGTTAAACCTATTATATTGTTTAGAAAGTTGTGTTTGAATCCCCTTCCACATTTTGTTCGTAGGTCTAATCAAAAGTAAATTGAATTTTTGTGTACTCTAATTTTTTTTCAAGAAAAAGAATAAACTAGCAATTAAACTTCCATTAAGTGTATAAATTGAGTTGTAACCTAATCAAATGTTGTTGCATAATTAGTGTTATTGTTTTCAAAAGGTTACTCTAATTTTCATATGAAATTTGGGTAAAAAATATTAGGCATGACAGTTGGGGTTTCCTTACCTTGCGATTAATTTTTCTTGAGTGGGAGTTATGTGCGTTTAAGGTATCTGTGTAAAGGAAAATGACATGAATCATAAGGATAGAGATCATTTTTAAAAATTACCAATGTTTTGAGTCACGAAATCTCAACATGGAAGATCTCCTAGTAAATAGAGATCAATAGATTGTTATATCAACAATAAAAACTATGGGCATAAAGGATGAAGAATGGGAAAATATCAATAAGAAGGAAAACATTTCATTTTTTTTCGTTTATCAGATTTATAATGTTGAATGTATCAATAGAAGCCATGGATAGGAAACTATAGGATAATTTGGAGACTTTGTATAAAACATTTAGTGTCAGCAAGTAAATTTTTTCTCTGAAATAAGTTCTATTCATAAAGGATGAAGAATTTGAAAATATCAATAAGAAGGAAAACATTTCATGTAAGTTACTTTAAAAACATAAAAACATAAATAAATATTCAAGTAAAATATGAAAGATGGTGACACTACAAAAAATATATAAAAACATAAATAAATATTCAAGTAAGTTACTTTATTTCAAATTGAAATGGATGAGTTCAAAGAAAAATGTATTGTTATTTTATTCTCTTACTGACTCTTTGGATAATCTAGTAATGATAATTAATAGTAATACATCTATATCAAAAGTTAAGGATATACTAACAAAATTACTATAAGAATAAATGTGACATAGATCTATGAAGGATCATCGAAAAAAGAATTCCTTGTTTATAAACATTTGTTTCCAAGTGCAGAGAAAAAATACGTTACGTCAATCAAAGTTTAGAGGTAAAAGATAAGACGAAATTATAGATGTGGTAAAATGATGTATTTTAAGAAACACTAGAGATCTAAAAAGGTCAAAAATAGTAATTCATATAATGATTCCACATTTGTAGATATAGAGTCTTCTAATGTAGACTTGAGGGATTTATTACTGGAATTTTCAAGATCACATGCATGCCAAGATTCATGGATGATTTACTTGGGTGCATATATTCACATGACTCCCCATAAAGAGTGGTTCTATAAATATGAAAAGATAAATGGAGGTGTTGTATTCTTAGGAAAAATCAACATATAAGATCATAGGTAAAGCAAAAGTCAACTCGATGTTCAAAGATGGAAGTTATATTACCCTCCGTATTTTGTCCATTTTGAGATTGGAAATAAACCTAATTTTTTGTGAGAAATATGAATGATGTGTGTGTACATTCCAATATTTTAAAATGATAGCTACAAGGTAGTTCATATAGAAATGGTATTACAAAGATAATTCTATACAATAATGTTATTCAAGTTCCAGGAACATGTTCTTAGTGATGGATGTGATACCTCTATTATTATCAAAGATTAAAATGTTTTAGCTCACAAGCTTAAGATGCCTACAAAAATACAATCCTTTAACATCAAATGATAGGAAATATTGTAGAGAAAGGCATTAAATCATTTAAAACTAAAGGCACAGTTGAAGTAAGTTTTGATTTCCCTTTAGATTTTGAATCCTATGAGTGTTGCATATTTGGTAAATGAATTCAAGTACAATTTCTGAGTAGTGTTACAAGGTAACTAGGGGAATATTTGTACTATGTCACTTCTATATATTATTTCCCAAGAAATAATTGTATATATTTTATCTGGAATACATATGATGTTTCAAGAAGTTGAACAAGTTTAAGGATCTTATAGAGAATTAGTTGAATACGATGATAAATGATTCGAGATATGATAATGTTAGTGAGTATTGCTCTTTAATGAATGTGAGTAGTTATGAAAATAATGTGGAATTAAAAAGAAAAAGAAAATTAATTAAAAATAAATAAATGAAGTTTTATAAATAATGATCATGAATGTGATTGATAAGACTAGAAGTAAGATACGTGGTGTAGGCTTGGAAATGAAATCCTTTGGAGAAATAATACAAACTACTTTTTAAATTGTCAATAGATCATCCATGTCATCCCTTGTTGATAAAAATCAACAAGAAGCATGGATTATGATCTTCTTATATGTATATTCAAGAGGAGAAAAGGAATAACCTAGATAATAAATCTACTAAGTGAATTTTTGTTTGATAGACTAATGGTGTAAAAGGACATAATCTCTGGATCCTATAATTAAATTAGAAAACTCTTTATAGCCATAATGTAATCATAAGATAGGTTATGGGGATTCCAAAACAAGAAACACAACCAACAAAAAACATTGAACAAGTTAATGTTAGATTAGACGATATAGAATATGTGGCTAAATTTAAAAAAATGTAGAAGATGAACTTGAGAGAATTGCAAGAGGAAGATTTATGTGAAGTAATGGCGAAGGAGATAGAAGATGAAGAACCAATTACAGAAGTCTTAAGGAGATCAATATGAATAGAAGGAAATTAGAAAAGTATATTCCACGTAATTTCCATTTCACATTTATGTTATCAGTTTTGTCAGTTACTGATAAAGACCTCAAAACTATGAAAGAAGAAATTTTATCAAATGAAAATAAATCTCGGAAGAATCCTATGGTGGAATAAATAGATTCCTTGAATAAAAATCAAACATAGGAATTCGTTAATTTACCTTCTGAATAAATACATGTTGGTTTGAAATGGGTATTCAGTAAACAGTAAAAGGGAAAAAAGAGAAGAATAATGATCCTTGGTAGAAAAGGGATTCTCTTAAGAAGAAAAAATTGAAATAACAAGTGTTAGAAATGGGTTTTTCTATACAAAATTTAATATATCATAAAGTTATCAACAAGTAATATGAAATATATCTATATATTTATGAAAATAATATCAAATGTGGTTCGTAGCTTTGGTAGAAAGTGTTATCCGATAAAAAGAAGATAATGCCATAATTTTAAAAATTAAGTTATAAGCACACCGACCTTTTTAAAATGGATCCATATTTATAGATATTTAAAAGGGACATGAATGGTTTTCTTAAACATAACAAAGATTGGAATTTTTATTAGTATAATGTGTAAAAGAGATAATTATCTATCTAGTTCATCTTTTCCCTCGATATTTATTTTTCACACTTTCTTTGAAATCATTATTGTATTTTATTTCTATTTTATTCATACACATTCTTAAGGTTATTATTAGTGTCATAACTCCAACAAATTGAGTTTTAATACAATTTTTTGAAATTTTCTTCTTAAAACATATACAAAGATTGGATATAAATTATGGTGAACTATGGGTCTAAGAATGAAATTAAAAGATTTAGTTTAAATAAAGAGTGTTATAATGGAGGCTCGTGGAGGTGAAGAGAGACATGTGATGTAAATATACAAATCTAAAAATTGGCACAAAACATTCTTACACAATACTTATAATAAAAATTATATATACAAGACTTAAATAATGAAATAAGTATCTATTGACGTAAGTCCTTTTTTGGTTTTTTTATCACATGGATTTATTGTTAGTTTTATGTGGTATCAATCTTATCTCTTTCACTTTATTCTATCATGTCACAAATAATTTGTATTTTTCATTGACTGCTTTATTCTTCTTGGATCTTTGGATGAGACCATCAATTTGGAAAAAAACCATTAAATAGTCCTATCCAACATGAAAGGTTCCATCTTGGCTTACTTTTGGGCCCTTTTTGACTGTTGATCCTTTTTTCTCTTATTTTATTTCATTTAATGTTATATGATTTGATATTTTTCATGTCACTAGCTTCTAATTTCAAAGTAATATACCCCTATATAAACAAGTTAGTTAGGAGGTCTAAGGAATCTAGCCTTATCTAAGCACAATATAAAAATATATGAAGAGTGCTTCAAAAAAGAGATGACAAGGGAAAATATTATTGTCAATGAATTCTACTATTGCATGAAAGGGTTAAAATTGAAGAAAATATATTAGCTAACCCACTATTTTTGTTGAGACATGAGGGAAAATCTAGGAAAAAGGAGCTATATTTACATAAACCATTACACATGCACTAGGAAAACCACATGGAGTTTGAAATATAGTGCAATGCTTGGTTTGAATCACAAGAGGTGACCAACGAAGTTATTCCAACCCATACACCTAATATGGCTATTTTATCTAACATGTATACTTTAGTGTTGGTACAAGAAACTAGGGTTTAAATTATAGGTACACATATAAGTGTCATAGGACTTTTGAAGATACAAACAAGTAGTAAAGATATAAAAAATTTGATACAAGAAAAAATAGAACTTCATAGTCAACAAGGAAAAATATACTCTTTAGGAGAAAACCACTAGGGGAGAAGGGCTAGTATGCGAACACCCTAAGTTCGCAGGTCCATGGAGCCAATTCCTTGCCACGTAGGAGCGCCAATTTGACAGCTAGTTATAAAATAACATTTTTTTATCCTAAGCCTTTAATTTCGTATCCAATTTTAATATGATTTGCTTCCATATGATCGATCAAATAAAATATCTCAAAAAAAACACATTTACTGGTGGAGACCGGTAGTGGTCCACCGAAGAGGACAGGTGTTGAGCATTAAATTGGAAATAAAAGAGGGAAACGTAACCTGTCCTCCGCCATCTCCACGCGCATTTTAGATAAGGAACAAATAAATGTTCAACCACCTTGTGCGGAGCTCATTAACGGCCCTTACGGAGCTCCTACGCAAGATTACACAAAATGAAGTCGATTGAACTTTTCCACTTTCTTGCCTGCAAGTTATCTGTCGATTGAAGCCTGCGAGTAAGATTGAAGCTATCTTTCGATTGAAGCTTACCCACCATTTGTCACCTCTTACCAGGCCTGCGAGTTATCCGTCCTCTGCGACGCAGAAGTTGCTGTTATCGTCCACCGAAACTCGAGGAGAAGGGTTCACGAGTTCGCCAATCACAGGTACCGTCTATAAACCCTTATTTTTCTCTTAAAGCTATCCCTCACACTGTTTATCTATCCTTCGTCGCGTCTTTTCAGAAATGTGACCGATTTCCTTAATATTTTCCTCAGTCTTTAAGCATTCTGCTCAAATCTTTACAGAAATGTAACTTATTTTCTTAATATTTCCATTATATTTACCTCTGCGATTTCGAGTGGATCGATCTTTGCATAATATCTACCGGCAGTGCTTTCTGTGTGTGGAATGAGAAAATGGGAGGAGGAGGGAGACATCCCTATTCAACACAAGTGCAATCAGGCAATTATACAACCCCGTCCGTAAGATTTCTATCCCTTCTCCGACTACCTATTTTTCTATAAATAGTGTGCTAGTTTTCGTTTCAGATCAGATTTGGCTTCAATTGCGAATCTGTTACTTACAGTGGCAGATCTGTTCTGAACTTGATGGCGAAGAAATTGCTGGACTTACCTCCATCAGAAGAAATGGGAGATATTTATAAAGCTTTCGACGATTTCGTGGGTGTTGTTCTCTCTTTCCCCCTCAATATCCTCTGGAACCACTTATGCGAGAGGAATTCGGGTACGGTTGCCATGAAATATAATAATTACTGCCGCTTTTATTGTTTTTCTGTTGCTTATGTATTTCTTCTAATTTTTCTACGTGACTTCATTTGGAGCTCATGTCTTTAAACTATGAAATCTATGGAATGCAGGCCAGGGGAATTCTGTTAAAAAGAATTCACAAATGTATAAAGGAGAGGAGAGAACATCCAGAGGTGCTCCGCAATGACTTGTTGACCAAATTTGTGAGGGAGGGCACATTTTCGGACGAAATTATTGCAGATACAATAATCTTTTTTGTGTTTGCTGGTGTCGAAACTTCAGCAATGGCCATGACGTTTGCTGTAAAGTACCTCACTGAGAATCCACGAGCACTGGAGGAGTTGAGGGTGAGCACTTTGCTATAACTATAAAATACACTTTACAATGTTATAAATTACCCTGAATTTATTTCATTTCATATATCAGGCCCTCTAATATAGCAGGCATAAGTTTGAGCGAATACTGATACATAAAAAATGAATGATTATGGATAGAGAAGGCTGAGCATGAAGCTCTTTTGAAGGCCAAAGGGAAAGGCAATGAAAAGCTGACGTGGAATGACTACCAATCAATGAAATTCGTTCATTGTGTGAGTAGATAACCATCCTTAATGTAGTTCTGTTCATGAAATTTGAAGGAGCTAATGATCTTTGACAAGCTTGTAGAATGCGATGTTTATTATTTATTAAGCAAATTTTGTTTTTGGATGGACGTGTAGGAGTATTTTATTGTGGAGCTCCAGTGTTGGCGCAAGAGCCGAGAACTTTGGAATGGCGGTTTTATGCGGCAAGATCGTTTGAAGCAGGGTGGAAACAGTGTGTATTCACACTACTAATACTCAAGGAAAATGTTACCTACAGTTCTATGTTTTCAAGCCATATAGAGGTGAGGTTTCAACCTCACCAAGATTCAAATAAATCCTTGTCTTTTAGTTTTTATTTAACGTTGTTCATTTTAAGCTGCAACAATTTTGTTTATGTAATTTTTTTTGTTTTTAGTAAGTTTTATTCCAAGCATCGCTTTAAATTAATTTTATGTTGATCCTTGATTGGTTTTATGTTGGTTATTAACATATTTGTTCAGTCTTTCTCTACTCACCTATGTATTTAATTGAATATGTCTTTGTATCTTGGATTTGTTTCTATCTCGATTGAACCATGGATTAGTTGATGAAATGAAACCTCCCGAGCTGGGTGAAGAAGAAGAAGATTTTCAAGGGAAATACAGAATTGGGGGGATCTTTTACAGATTTTTTATGTTGTTTTTTCTAATTAGTGGGTTTTTGTATAAACAAATGTTCTTGGGCGCTTTTGCTGTATTAAGTTGTTTTGATTTTGTTTGTAGTCAGTTTGTTGTGATCTTCAATGTTTTATCTTTTTGTTTTGTACAAGGTTTTGGGAGCCTTTTAAAACACTAATCCGTTTACCTAATAAATAAAATCTTTTTATACTTATAAAAAAAAAATACATTTACATTATTTAATGGTGTTCATTTTAAGCTGCAACAATTTGAATAAGGTTATGAACAAATTCTGAGCTGATTTGGTTTCCTCATCTGAAACAATGATTACATTTCGAGCAAAATGTAGTAATCTAAACTGCATGTCTTTATATTTCTTACATTAGGAGCAAAACATATAAACTTATACTGTATGTGTCCATATTCATTACATTCGGAGCAAAATATACCGACTATAACCTATAATCGTGAATGCAATAATGCAAGCACAATTGATTTCGATACATATTTTTCTGCAACACAAAAAAGAATTCTCCTCGAATGCTGCCATAATTAGTAAATCTTTGTTAGTCCCTTAGTTTGGACTATCAGGAACGATTGTATCATTGACAGATGTTGTTGGAGTCATCAAGAGGTTCACTGGATGAACCCATGGTGGAATAGGAAAACCAGATATGGTATGAAAGGTTGTGTGTGAAGTAGGAGGTTGTGGGATAATGGGGTGTGTAGTTGGAGTTGAAGTTATTTGCATTCTGTTGGTGTCAAGGAAGTAAGGGTGGTAATCTGGGATAGGAACTTTCAACATATCTTGTAACAGGGAGTTCTGTATGGGCATGGGATGATGCATGGGAAACAAAACCTGCGGATTGTTGAACTTGTTATCTCTTTCTTGTTTCTCTTTCTCCCTTTGATGGCGAGTGGCTTCCTTCTGTTGTAATTCCAATTCCTTCTTTTGGCGAGCTACCTCCCGTTGTTTCTCGCGCTCCTGTCTTTCAACAAACTTTTGTAGCTCCCTTTCTTGCCTCTCTTTAATGCGTTGCAATCTCTCTTCCTTTTTCTGCTCCTTTGCTGCCAACCTTTCTTGCTTTTTTGCCTCAATATGCTCCTTTTTACGCTGCTTCCCTTCACATATTTCTTGTTTTTTATGTTCTGTATCTTTTAACATCTGAACATAAGCATCAGATGTTAACAATTGTGAAGCACGACTTATCCGGAGTGCAGCATCACTCTTACCCTTGGAAGGATCCCGTACAAATTGTGTCGGTAACCTTAAAAATTTACCCAATTTCTTCTCATTTGCAGCAACACCATCATTTGATATACCACTTTCAACATCATGGCCAGTTGTCTCTTCCTCATTTTTATCTTTATCAATGACCTCAATTTCCTCTGCGTCAGCATAATAATGAGTAAAGTTTGCTGGTTCAAAGTCTGCTGGCACAAGGTTGGTTGGCATCGAAGGTAAAGATATACTTTCATCCTCAGTGTTTCCAATCTGATCAAGTCCCAACTCTGCAATATGCTCTTGCAGCCAAGTAGGTTGTTCTGGTGCACTTGGCAATGAGAGATCGTCCTCTCCAAATCCCTGGGCCTCAGTGTTGCAGCTGGATGTGCCTTGGTCACGAGTATTCACAATGTGGTTCACTTCATAATCTTTGGTCTGCATTATACTTTGGCTTTCTCCCTGTATACTTGGTTCCTCCGTCTCTGTATTAGCAACAACCATTGTTTCAATGGTTGGATGGAATTCTTGTGTTGTTGACAGATTCTCAACTGATTCCATTAAGTAATTTTCTCCAATTTTGTCACCAACTGGTGGAGCTACATCTCTTGACAAACTTAGGATGTTTTCAGCAGCATCAACATCTATTATGTTTTCAGTACCATCAACATTCATAATGTTCTCAGTAGTATCATCATCTGTGACATTTTCAGCATCATCTTCGTTGGCATCTTCTTCAATGATATATAGTTTACTACATTCCATGTCATTCTGTAATGCATTTGGATCAAGTGGCCATATACCTGTGCGTCTAAAACCAGCACGAATATTTGCAGGTGTCAAGGCCTTTGCGAGAGCTCTACTACCTATTTCTGCCAAGTCTGAACGTTTGACTTCTTGGTACTTATTATTACACATCCACTGCATCCTCTCAGATCTGAAATATGCTTTAAAAGGACCAAAGACACTAACATCCAGTGGTTGCAACCTGTGTGTAGTATGTGCTGGCAATGTCAATAAATCAATCCCCAATCGCCTGGCCTCTTCTATAGTTGACAATGCCACATGGCTTCCATGACCATCAAATATAAGTAAATGCCTATTTTCAGGGCACACCCCTCCAGGTACAGACTTACTGAAATGATACAACCAGCTTATAAAGAGCTCTCTAGTCATCCAAGCACTTGGATGAGCAGCCATGCAAGCACCTGGTTCACATCCCTTGATGTAATTTTGTGAAACTTTCTGACCTTTAAATAAGTAAAAGTTAGGGATACATTGCCCTGCAGCATTTACACAACATAGAATTGTCATCCATTCTCTGCTACGAGGAATGATTTTGGGAACATTCCTGCAACCCTTGGTGGCAAGCACCCTCATGCCACAATTTCTCCCTGCTTGGATTCCTGTCTCATCACAATTCCATATTTTGCCTGCACCATAGGAATTGATATGAATGTTAGCTAGTTTTTCATAAAACTTGCTAACCACCTCTGGACGTAAACCTATTGCACGATCTCTTTCTAGACCTTCAGCAGTCCGAAGGACTATGTCTGGGTGTCTTTTTCTAAATCCTTCACACCAAGATTTTCCAGGTAATCCTTCTCGAAATGGAGTCTCTCTAGTTTCACAAATTTGTGCAACACATGCCCTCAGTTGCATAAATCCCACTCCATGCCCTAAATCTGCCATTTGCTTACACCATTCAACTATCTCTTTCTCCTCTCCTTCACTCAAAACAGGTGCAGGGCCCTTCCTTTTTGTATGGGTCAGACCATTCAGCCAATAATGAACAGATGTAGGAGGTAAATTATATTTCAGTGCAGCAGCTCTAATAGAATAATTGTTGAATTCAATATCATCTATGGCCTTTAACATATCTTCTTTTGACCAACTAGACAAAATTCTAACCTTCTTGGTCGAAGAGTTGCCTCTAACAACCACAGTCTCCTGTAGTTCATGCCTATTTAGTTCACATCCAGCAGGTTCTGGCTGATGATCATCATTTGTGTTTGTATCTCCTTGATTTGTTGTTGCACCATCCTCTTCACTTATTATTGTAGCATCCTGTTCATCTGTTTCATGGTTAGATGGTTCAATTTCAAATTGTACACCTCGTTTTTTGGGCATACGTTGTGCTCAATGTAAACTCCTCTTTCTCTTCATCTTCTCTAAACGCTACAGTATGAAACAATATAAAATTAGTAAAATATGTATTAATATATCAATAAGATCATCTACAATGGGAAAATTTTAGCAAGCTTATGATACATGACAGTATGAATTATGAACTTGTAGGTGAACTTGTGATTACCCCGTTGGGCGCCATTAACGATGATCAAATACATGTTTTATTAATTTCATATTATTTGATAAAGACAGAATTTATAAGCTGGGTTGTTGATTACATAGGGGAGAAGGGCCAGTATGTGAACACGTCCCAATACTTGAACACTATTTTTCATTTAAAATATCCAATATCTGATGGAATAAAAACCATGAGGACAGATATTGCATTTCCCTCTTTTATTTCGAATTTAATGCTCAACACCTGACCTGTTCATATTACAATATGATTCGAAATTAAAGGCTTAGGATTAAAAAATGCTTATTTATAACTAGCTGTCAAATTGGCGCTCCTACGTGACAAGGAATTGGCTCCATGGACTTGCGAACTGAGGGTGTTTGCATACTGGCCCTATATAAACTTCAATAATCAAAACTTCAATAATCAAAATTTTGGTTTTTATTCCATCAAGTATTGGATATTTTAAATGCAGAATAATGTTCAAGTGAAATATCATGTCACAGATGACATGATATTTCAGTGCAGCAGCTCTAATTGAATAATGCGAGAAACTCAATATCATCTTTGGCCTTTAACATATCTTCTTTTGACCAACTAGACAAAATTCTAACCTTCTTGGTCGAAGTGTTGCCTCTAACAACCACAGTCTCCTGTAGTTCATGCCTATTTAGTTCACATCCAGTAGGTTCTGGCTGATGATCATCAGTTGTGTTTGTATCTCCTTGATTTGTTATTGCACCATCCTCTTCGCTTATTATTGTAGCATCCTGTTCATCTGTTCCATGGTTAGATGTTTCAATTTCAAATTGTACACCTCGTTTGTTGGGCATACGTTGTGCTCGATGTAAACTCCTCTTTCTCTTCATCTTCTCTAAATGCTGCAGTATGAAACAATATAAAATTAGTAAAATATGTATAAATATATCAATAAGATCATCTATAAACACTTCTAAAGATGAGGTGTTATCAAATAACACTACATTCATCAGCTTGTTTGTAATTGATCAATATCTATTAGAATGTTTCACTCGAACATGCAGTCGCCCCTTTCCACATTGTAATTCATATCGATCAATTGACGCAGGTCTTGTTAATGTAATGTTTTGTGACACCAAATCATCTTCAGAAGTGAATGCATGTAAGAATCGTCATTGTAATAGCTTGACTATATATGCTGTTATGGTGGCAGCAAATCTGTTGTACTACTGCAGGTCTTGGTATGGACCACTTCGGATCTCCACCAGTAAATGTGTTTTTTTTTTGAGATGTTTTACTTGATCGATCATATGGAAGCAAATAATATTAAGATATGATTTGATAATTAAAGATATAGGATTAAAAAGTGTTTATTTATACCTAGCTAGCATACTGTCACTCCTACGTGGCAAGGATTTGGTTCACTTAACCTGTGAAGTTAGGGTGTTCGCATACTGGACCTTCTCCCCTAAACTCTTCTAAAGATGAGGTGTGCTCAAATAACACTACATTCGTCGGCTTGTTTGTAATTGATCAATATCAATTAGAATGTTTCACTGGAACATGCAGTCACCCCTTTCGACATTGTAATTCATATTGATCAATTGACGCAGGTCTTGTTAATGTAATGTTTTGTGACATCAAATCATCTTTAGAAGTGAATGCATGTAAGAATCGTAATTGTAATAGCTTGACTACATATGCTGTTATGGTGGCAGCAAATATGTTGTACTACTATAGGTCTTGGTATGGACCACTTCGCATCTCCACCAGTAAATGTGTTTTTTTTTGAGATATTTTACTTGATCGATCATATGGAAGCAAATAATATTAAGATATGATAAATAATTAAAGATATAGGATTAAAAAATGTTTATTTATACCTAGCTGGCATACTGTCACTCCTATAAATAGTTAAGAATAAATAGTTAAGTTGAAAGGTATGAATAAACATTTTTCTTTCCTATATCTTTAATTTCTGGGAGTAGTGCAATTATGTCAACACCCTAAGTTCATGGGTCCATCGGGCGAATTCCTTGTCATGTAGGTTTACCAATTTTACAGCTGGCTATAAATAAACATTTCTTTATCTTATCTCTTTAGTTTGGAAACTTTTTATCTTATCTCTTTAGTATTGGGCAATGTTCACATAGAGTTACAGATTTCTGTTTTGTATCAATATGTGACTGTAGCTTGTACAGGCCAGAAAAGCCTTTCTTGGTTTGCAAGGACGAGCTTTATAGACTTCCCGGAGCTGTTACGGTGTGCTGAGTAAGATAGGTAGCAATCTACGCGTTAGGACTGTGACATCTCATTTATAATAATGTTTATAGGCCATTCTGACCTGTTCTACTGATTCAAAGTGATTATAAAGGAAATAGTTATACACTGATGCTCATGGGCTATAGAAGCAGTCGATGGTGGAACTTGAACTTAGCGTCTAGAAGTTATGTTCATATATACATGTGAATTCTGGATCACTCTCCACGAAGAATTTAGGAGGAGGATGGAGGCAAACTTAACTTAGTAGCTTGTGGACTTTTAGCTTTCTTGGTTTGAAGTTACGAGCTTTATAGACTTTCAGACTGTTACGGTGTGCTGAGTGAAGATAGGTAGCAATGACGGTTAGGACTGTGACATCTCATTTATAATAATGTTTAACAGGCGATTCTGACCTGTTCTACTGTAATCAACAGTGATTACGGGCAATTAAGCAAGTAGATCAGGATGAAACCATTAGCGCTTAAGTTGGTAAAGCATATGCCTTGAATTTTGGATGCTCTGGAGAATTTATGCCATGGAGGGGGGGGCTTTTGGATTTCTCTTCTCCTTTATGTTATAAGCTGAAGTAAATGTCAGAGAGTGATGAAAAAATTTGCTTTTTGAAACTAACAGCGACTACCCTAAGTAATAACAAGATACGAGCATAAACAATGTAGGGGAAACCATCCCAAAGTTGGTAAACCTGCCAGTTTAGCCGATTTTTAGTTTTTAGTTTCATCGGGTCTTGTGCATTACAAGGACACACATATTTTTTCTTCAAGAAATTATCTCATAGACTGGAATCAGAAAAACCAGGGTATTGAACATTCAGCCTCTATATTGAAGAAATTTTCCAAGGAAAAGAGGTAGGCAGTGGCTGGGAAGGTTAGGCTTTTAATTTAAAGAAACACTTAAAATAATAGTAAAGTGTGTTGCGAAAAATTAGATTTGCAGACATTTTGTCTTCTGTCTGATGTTGAATCCTTGGATAAACGAAAATGATTATTGCAAAAAATTACACTTACTCTCGTCTTCTAGTTCCTTATAGAGTAGTTTACGAGAGTGGTGGAAGGGAAAAATATAAAGTAGAAAGAACTAGGTTCATTTTGTGGTCTCATATGAAGCAATTGTCTATTCAGCTTCCGTAAGCACGTATAGTTTGAGAAAACTGTACAATTGAGAAGGATTTTCTGTTAAAAATTCAACGGTGTTCATTGTAATGAAAGATTCAATTTTGATTTGTTTGCTAGCTATTGCATCCTTAGGTGAAGCCAATGATGTCTTAGGTGAAGCCACAACTCTGAAATATGTTTGATGATTTCTGTCTTACCTACACTGGACTACGATTTGTTCACTACCATTAATCTATGTGGATCTTGATAATGGTTTGAATTTTAGTTTTTCAATGTTTATAGGCTGCACGTGGATGTTGTTTGTGATGAAAATTCAGTTCTCTATATTTTGTAGATATCTATGGGTTGAGGACGAAACCAATTGATATGTCTTGCACATTCTTGATATATCTGTAGATGACTTATTTTTAGAAAAGGCCTATCCCCCTCAGTTCGCAGGTCCATGGAGCCAATTCCTTGCCACGTAGGAGTGCCAATTTGACAGCTAGTTATAAAAAAACATTTTTTTTATCTTAAGCCTTTAATTTCGTATCCAATTTTAATAATGTTTGCTTCCATATGATCGATCAAATAAAATATCTCATTAAATACACATTTACTGGTGGAGACCCGAAGTGGTTCACCGAAGAGGACAGGTGTTGAGCATTAAATTCGAAATAAAAGAGGGAAATGCAATCTGTCCTCCACCATTTTGACGCGCGTAATAGATAAGAAACAAATAAATGCTCAACCACCATGTTTGCTGCTCATTGACAGGCCTTACGGTGCTCCTGCGCAGGATTACAGAAAATATTGGATATCTTGCTTCTGGTTGGACTGGGCATCGGAGTGACTCCTTTCATTAGCATTTTTAAGGACATGCTTCATAACATCAGGTGGACAGAAGACTTGCTCGTAAGTATTAGATTTCAGATTATAATGATCATTTGGGGAAAGAAAAGGCAGATGGGTAATAAGGGAAGACATTGTGAAGTTAATAGTTCTCTTGTCAAATAAGTAAGGAAAATACTTCAATTGGATAACAAGAGACTTCAGATGAGAAATTATAACTGGTTTTGATGGAAGCCACTCTTGGGGAAATGTGGGGCGCCGACTGCATATTAGCTTAATGAAAACCATTTATGAATATCATTTAGAAAACTCTCTACCTCGTTTTTGCTGCACATAGGGGAGAAGGGCCAGTATGCGAACACCCTAAGATTGCAGGTCCATGGAGCCAATTCCTTGCCACGTAGGATCACCAATTTGATAGCTAGTTATAATTTAACAATTTTTTATCCTAAGCGTTGTAATTTCGAATCATATTGTAAAATTATTTGCTTACATATGATCGATCAAATAAAATATCTCAAAAAAAACACATTTACATTCTGAAGTTATTAGTTGTATTGTGAAGTTAATACTATTTGCTTTTAAGGTACTTTAAGGGAGAAAACATAAAGCCAGTATCTAATAGATGTTCACAGAATTAATTAGCAGGATGTTATGATCAAGAATCACTCAATTCCAATCTTAATATTTTTTTGATGTGCTCTGCAAAATGGGCCAATTTTTGATAAAATAAATAGAAATCAGTCCATAAACTTGCAGTTCTGCTCAGCAATCTGTTATGTCTAATTCTAACCTAATTGAACAGACATCAAAATGCGTGTGCAATCCTGCTCTTTCTTTTCAAAATGCGTATGCAATCTTGACTTTTGCAATGCCTTTATGATTAAAAGTTAAAATGCTAATGAGTGTTTTCTGTGATTTATGATTGCAATTTTTTTTGAACATGTTCTTTTTCCTTTGCCTTGCTAGGTACTACTGGTTTGGAGCTTTTCTTTGCGTAGATAGGCACTAGGTTCTCATTGTTTAATCTGATCATGTGCATATTTTAGCGGTCTGTGGTCATTCTCAGAACTAGTCCACAATGGTATCTAAATTAAAATAAATTGTAAAAGGCAAAAAGAACAAAGATGAGGGCCTTTCTTTAAATTCTATTATTCCAGACTCATTCTTTACTATAATTCTTTACTATAATTCTATCAATCCATAAACTTGCAGTTCTACTCAGCAATCTGTTATGTCTAATTCTAATCTAATTGAACAAATCTTTGGTATGAAAACTAACCTGCAATTTTTGCAGTAGGTATGAAAATTAACTTGCAATTTTTACTTTGCTGGACCTTTCCTTTCCTCCTTGATAGAAGTAATCTCTTCTTATAAACTCCACTGTAATCAGGCACCCTGCAGAAGTAAATCAGCAGTAAACAAGACTAGGAAAGTGAATATATAATACCAACATTGATTTGAGAGTATCCAATCAAAATGTAAGACATGGATCAAGGTGTAGGGTCTTTTTAATCAAAGGTTGAAATTGATTTTGAGATGATCTTGTCGCTGAAATTATTTGATTTGATATTCATATTTATTTTTTAATTTCAAGTGTACAATTTTGTTTGTGTTTTTAATGGATGAATTTGAATCTTGAGAAGAAGGTTCCCTCTTTTTTTGCAGGTATGTATTAATGTCTGGATATGAAAGATCTGGTGATTGAACAACCCAACTTGGAATATGGAAAGAGATGAATTGAGAAGACAAATATTCAACCCATTAAATAGATATGATGGGTTTGTCAACTGATATGTTGTTTTTATATTTTGAACAAATGAGTCTTTTATTGTAGAAAATGAAAGTACCCTACTATTACTATTTGTATGTTGCTCCATTGACCCTATACTATATTTGAGTTTTGTTTTGCATGTTATATTTTTGTTGTATTTACCTTGAATATTTGTTATATCAATGGCATAAAGTCGATACAATCATGGAAAAACTTGATGTTGTAAATAAATTTATAGTGTTATCATCTTTTTGTGCCAAAAATGTTAATTTCCAAAAACAATCATGCCAAAATAACAACAAAATCAATTTTGAAAGTACAAAATTGACCAAATTACACTTTATGTAATAATATATGGACTCCAATGTGTTAAAAGAGAGGGAAATTCAACATCTAACTATAAACTTCTGAATTCATTGATTTTCTTAAATAATGTGTCAAATTTATCACATGTGACTTTTCTGATTTTCCATATATATATATATATATATATATATATATATATATATATATATATATATATATATATATATATATATATATATATATATATATATATATATATCGATTCACCTTTGTTCCTATGGAGGGGAATGGACCTTCAAGAAAAACAAGTGTGGATACAGTGAGTTGCCATCGATTCAATACCCACCTATGAAAATTCTTAAAAAATTAGTTTTTTTCCTTGCGACTCCTATACTGCTACCTACATACCCTACATCCTTTAATTTTCTAAAAATAATAATTTAAAAACCCTGTTACCCCTTATTATGGGTCAATATATTGACTTCACTTTTGTCAATTTTAAAACACTCTTTTCTGAACATATGTGATACGACAATTTTTAAAAATTGATTCCCCTATAATTTTGTTGAGGTGTATATCTAGTCATGAACTACTTCTTTATACCATGATATTTGTATAAATTTATAAAATCATTTGATATGTATTCCCTTCTATTGGATCTCAAAAGCTTGATAAATATCCACTCTGCTTCTCAAACATGGCCTTAAAATACCAAAAACCTTTTATTTGTGCTTCAATAATTATATCCAAGTATTCTTGTTAAAATCATCATTAAAAGTTAGAAAATGTAGATTGTTACCTATTGATGGTGTTTGCATACTACCACACAAATATGAATGAATCAACTAAACAAGAGATATTTCTCTATATGAATTTACCACTAGAAAATATTATCGTTGTTTCTTTGACATTTGTTCTATGAATGGAAATCCATTTACCATATTTTTTATATAACAAATTGAGGCCACCAAAACTCAGATGACCAAATCATAAGTATCAAAGCAAAGCCAATTTGGTCCTTCATTGAAAACTTGAATGCATTTTGAGACATTTCTTTAGTGATTATTTGAGAATTTTCCTTCAAAAAATTTCACTTTTGGCTTAAGGAATCACTCAATAATGGCTACTAAAAGAAATAAAACATCAAAGAATTTTGCATGGAATTTGGAACTAAAATAGATGTTTCATTCTAATTACTTGCTACAAAAAGTACTTTGAGAATATTCTACTGAGAAGTCACCTTGAATTTTCAATGGAAACATTATATTTTTAGATATTTTTACATTGGACATTATTTTTTTTTTGGTTGGTTTTATCCAAAATTAAACATGCATTTTTCTCACAATAGTGGATGTAACTCTTTATATACAAGTTGTTCAATTCTCATGAGGTTTCGCGTCAAACCTGAGACAAAAAATACTTCGAGTATATGTTTCTTCTCACCATTTTTTGTTTTAATGTTTATTGTTCCCTTGCCCATAACAATAACTATATTATCATTACCTTACCTACTTTTACTTGTGATCTTACCGATTCATCTAAATTTGCAAACATCTCTATTGAACCAATCATACATATGGGTACTACAACCACTATCCAAAAACCATACATCTCTAGTATTCTCTTGAGCAACATGACATGTTAGGAACATTAAACCATGATTATGCTCTCAATCTTTTTTTTTCTTGATAAATTAGTGTTTTTTTTATTAAAATCGAAGTCTTTTTTCCTACGTTCATTTGCATATAGTGTCCAAATTTCTTGCAGTAGGTACATTGGACTTAGGACTTGTCAAATCTCTGACCATGACTGTAGTTTGGATTGATGCCTCTTCCTCTTGGGTTGGATAAAAATTTTTTTGGTAAATGGTCTTCCACAGTCCTTTAAAGTTTTGATTCTACTTATTTCTCTATGAAAACCATACCTTCCTCTTCCTCTACCAAATGACATTTTGGACTTGAACACATGTTCTAGAGAGGAATATACAGACCTATTTAGTCTTTCCTCATTGGAGGAAAACTAGGTTTCATCAACATGACTCATGGTTTATAACACTTATGCAATCCAAATGGCAAGAACTCCAGTATTTTAGGATCGAACCAAGCACATCAACACCAAATTAAACTTTATTCTAATGTTCATATGAAAGATGGAAGAATTGAGTTCAAGCATTGTCCAACTATGTAGTGGCTAGATAACATCCTTAAAAATACTTAGAAGAGAGAAACTTTGAAAATTTAGAGACATGTTTGGTCTTACTATAACCCCTACAAATTAAGTGGGGGGGGGAAGTAATATTATGTACACAATCATAAGTGTAATAATTAAGAACTATCCTGAAATCATTCATCTTGAAAATAAATTCAAGAATTATCCTAATAAATAAACTAAATGGTCATTTTTAATATAAAATTTGGGTTGACACCTATTTAATTTTCTAATTCATTTTGGAGTCCACTTTTGTCTCTTGACACAAATTGATTCCCTCTTATCGACTCCTTATAAATAAGTATAAAAAAACATATATTAGGACCGAAAAGACATATATTAGTACATAGAAGGTGGGTTAAATATTGATTAATTTAGGAAAATTTCAAAGAGATGATCTTAAGATCTTCCTCTAGAAGTTTTGACCGTGCAATATGATCGTGCTGGCGGTTATTGCCTATCTTCAAGTTCATTTTTTTAAGTTGATGGAGCAGACTTATTGGCGTCTTTCTAGCAGTTGTTGATTATCTTTTAGCTCAAAGTGGGGTTTTGTTGAAAAGGCTGGAGTACATTCCCAAGCTTATGATAAATACCATCCATATTTTCTTTTCAGAAACACAAAACACCATCTTGTTGAAACAAAAATTATATTGAGATCAGATAAGATGGTGTCAGGAAGCATCATTTTTGAAGTAGAGACTCCATTGGAGGCACAGCGAGTGTGGAATGCATTTGTGAAGGACGGCCATAATCTTCTCCCAAAGCAAGTGCCCGAGGTATCCTCAAGCATCACATTTATTCAAGGCGATGGAGGCGTGGGTAGCATCAGGCAAATCAATTTCACAGATGCAGGTATGTATTGATTGCATCACATGATTTATGCCTTGTTCTTTTTAACCATATCATCTACATGTTCATTGTAATGTATTTATGATATGGAATGGTAAACGCAGCCGAGCCGGAACTCAGCTTTGTGAAGGAGCTTGTGGAAGAAGTTGACGAGGAGAAGTTTGTATACCGTTACAGCCACGTGGAGGGAGGAATGTTCGGAAAGATATTGGCTTCTGCAAAATACGAGGTCAAATACACCCCAAAAGCAGAAGGTGGATGTGTGTGCAGCTATGTATTCCACTATGAAACCCTCCCTGGTGTTCCGCATGACGAATCCAAAGAGCAGGGGATCAAGGATAAGACCACAGGTCTCTTCAAGAAGGTCGAGGCATATCTCCTCGCCAACCCCACTCTCTATGTTTAAAAAAAAAACACACACACACACACACATATATACACACACACACCTCATCAATAATGCCCACACACACAGAGGCACCACCGCCCACATCCACATGATTTTGTTTTCTGTCATTTCATATAGCTCTTATAATAAAACAAATATGGTTACTCTTTATTTCTTCGTATGCAATTCTCTTTTTTTAAATGGGAAACCAAAGATTTTATATAGAGATATGAGTAATTCTCATTTTTCAAGTGAATTCTGATTCAAATTGATAAAGCATAATATTTACACCACCTCATCTTATCAATAATACGCAGTCACAGCAGCACTGCCCACATCTACTCTGATTTCCCTTTGGTCTTTTCCCAGTCTTGAATGAATCCTTATTTGGCATCTCTTTTACATCTACCTACACTTGTTTAATTACATCCACCTTGATTTCCCTTTGCTCTTGTTCCAGTCTCTTGAATGAATCCTTATTTGGTGTCTCTTTTACATTTACTACACTTGTGTTTAATTACTATATATTTTTTGTGTAATTTTTTAAAATTTAAATTATGGTATTCTTTACTATTCAATTATAATATTATAAAAAAAATATTTGTTTTGCTAAAACCAAATAAAATGCAACCACCATCTTCCTTAACTACCACTTTAGAATGCCTATCGATATGATTAAAAAATATATCTTACAATGTCACAGGTTTGAATTTTTTTTTTAAAAAATACTGTAGGTTAGGAATCAATGCAATATAACTAGGGTTATTAGATCTAGCAAAAATATCTTAGAAAAATTTAGAATTTCAAATCTAGCACAATATAAACAATATTTATCCCAAATAGGGGTGTCAATGAACAATATGCGATATGGATAAATGGATTTATAGTAGATTGTAACATAATTACACATAAACATTTAATTGGATCCCAATACAAATAATACAACAACACAAAACAAATCAATTATTCAAAAGTTAATGGAAAGAGTGGTGATATACAAGGTTTCATATTATTTAATAATATCTCAAGATACAATGACAATCATCATAATCTAACAATAAAGACCATGGTTTTGAGGTGTGGCAATAATATCCCAGAAAACTTGTAGCAATTGTAAAATCTTATCCAAACTATGAACTTCCAAACTTAGTACTAGTGTCTAAACCGTCAAGTGATGTTCTTGGTAAAACATATGCAAAATCCATTGTGACGATAAATGGTGGGTGTAATATCATAGGCAAAAAATTAAAAAATGGTAATAATTCATCGACCAAGCAAACTAATGTGATGTAGTGCAAGACCTTTCCCTTATGGTGATTACTATATCATGAATAAAAGCTTCAATGAATGCTTGATCATTTCTAGAATGATTTATAATTGATTAATAGATTTAAGTGAATAATGAATTCTTTATATTTACTCTTATATTTCTAGATTCTAAATGACTTAGAATGATTTTGTATTTATAGTTAAAATGAATTTAAATTCGGAGCATATTGGCGTCCAAGTTGACCTCCAGCTATTAACAAGCAAAAACACAAAGTGGCATAACTTGAGCCAAAGGGGACCAATACACAATCACTTCAAGAGATTCTTAACTCTTCAAATAGACCCCAAAACGTTCCAAGCAATTCCCAAAAACATGCAGACACTCTTGACAAAGCGAACATGACACATAAGAGATCAAAAAAAGAGGCAATAAGAATACAAAGACACTAACAAAAAGGGGCATCACCATCAATACCAACTCGATTCAAATCTCATAACTTGTAAATGAGGATTTTAGAGTAGTACAGCAAATTTTAAGATGCACTAAATAAGTATATCTAACAAATTATTATTGTGAACATTATATAGTTTGATAATAATTAGGTAGTGGTAAATATTATTATGTGTGTGAGTGTGAGTTAGGTTGTTGTAAAAAACCTCGTGTATTGTTATTGAGTAGTTAGTGGAGCTATGTTAAGATTCCTAGATTATAAAGAAACATTAACCTATAAATTTATATCCTATGATTGTAAATACAATAAGAAATTTGATTGTATAACAGAGAGTCTTAGAGTAGTCTGATCCATAGCATTCTGAGATTAAAGCAGGGGCAATTAATATATTCTATTTGCCCCATATGATTTCTTAAGCTTCTGAGTCCATGACTCTGTATATTAGTTTGAGTGTAGGTTTTTTGGCATATGTATCCGTTTATACATTCAAGTTTCGTGCAGTTCCACATTATCAACATTTACCACACATGGACCATCTTCAATAAAGCTGCCACATTTTATTTCCTGAGATTTCGGTGAATGCAACCAGTTATTCACTGGCATTTGTATGTTTAATGGGTATTCGCCACAGACCTACGCAAGCTCTGTGAGCAGCTCGGTTGTTGGTAGAATCATTGAGCTCTCCATGCACAACAATCTAATCTAATTGATCTTCATTGGCATTTTCAATTCCTGATTCAATCTTGTCATGCACAGGGTAATAGTTTGGATGATTGACATGGATCCATAGTCCCATCTGCCCTCCAAAAAATTTTGTCTGCTCCTCTGTAACGACCAAGTGTCTGGTTCCAAGGTATAAGTCGACTGAATTTTAAGCTCATTATTATTATCATAGTTTAGTTTTATATAATCTTAAGTGGTTTGTTTAGAGTCTTTATTATTGCTATGTCATTTTCGTTTGCAAATTTCTAGTCAAATATCTTAGTAATGCCTATTATAGCTACTACTATATAGATGTTCTCATATTGTTATTTGTCATTATATATTATCATTGTTATTTATGAGTAAAAAAAGTCACTTATCAAGTGTCAAAAAAATCTTTAAAATTTAAGTGTTATTGTCATTGACAAGTTTGTTTAGTTGGTTATTGTATCGTTAAGAGTCTAGTTAATAATTGTGTATTATCAAAGTGTAAAAAGTGTCCAAATATTGATATTCATTCTATTGTTTGCCTTAGTTGTCACTGTCAAAAAATTGTTAAAAAAAAAAAAAAAAAAAACTTGCCTCTCATATATATTTTCGGTTGAAATTGACATTCTAGAAAATAAATGCTTTCACATTGGGGGTGAGAGCGTTGGGGGGGATATAAAATAAACACAATGTCAAAATAAGTGAGCTTCAAATTAAAATTTGTTGAGTAACTAAAGAAATTAAAAAGCCGGAGGATGGAGGATGGAGGTCTTTAAACGACCTCTCGTCAATCACCAACAATGGGGCCACACGAAGTTGTGGTGGTATTTTTCAGTGTGTTTTATTGTAGTGTGTTTCATATCAGAGTTCTTGTTTTCCATGTGTTGGTTTGCTGGATAAACCATTTTTCAGAATTAGGAAAGATTCATGTTTTCAGAAAACTCACTTTTGGGGAGAAGGAGAAGATTACGAGGTAAACTCGAGGATGGTTATTCAACTAGTGAGAAGCTTATCGATCTTGAAGATTTAGAATTTGGTCACCCTAAGAGGAAGGGAAAGTCCCATAGAACCCAAGGAGGAAGGGATTAGTCTTGCATAATTCGGCTCGTCACTACGTCTTCACGAGGGTAAAAATATAATCTATGGAGTTTGTACCTAGATTAGGCAATGCTTTCAGGAGGTGGTTAAATCTTTTGAGAATGTGATTTATCCCCATCTTCACACTAAGGGGGTGAATGTTAGGAAATTATTATGTGAACATTATATGGTTTCATAATATTTATGTAGTGGTAAATATTATTATGTACGCTAGGTTGTTGTAAACAACCTACATAATTAGCTTCAATACTAAACGAATTGTTAAAACAACCTGTGTATTGTTAGTGAGTAGCTAGTGGAGCTATGTTAGGCTTCCTAGATTAGAGGATCAACATTAACTTACATATTTGTAACTTATGATTGTGAATGTAATATGAATTTTTATTGTGTGAATAGCAAAGAGTTTATTGTGTAAAATTGTTGTTGCTCTATCATTAGAGGCATTTTTGAGATTATGAATCCATAAAGAGGAGAGGGGAAGACCAAACAAATAAAGATATTCATCCTGCAACAAATCATTTGTTATGTTAGTCGGAGGGCCACTTCCATTTTTATGTCATCCCATTGGAACAAGAGTCATGAAGATCAAGGTTATATGTTTTCTTAGACCAAGCATATTGTAGACACTTAAATTTGTCAATTTACCCTTTTGACACTGCTTATTGCAATTTTGCTTCTTGGCTAAGACAAACATCATCTCCACTAAGTGCATTTTATTGTCTCTTGTCTAAATTGCTTATTTTCATACACCTATGTGTCAACAAATTGTTAATATCAATACACAAGACTGGTTCTCAAGCTCTGCTTTCTAGAATGCAACTTTCAAATTCCATTGAGCTTATCCCTATCGAAAACCATATAGTTTGGTTAGGCTATATAATTTATTCCTGGTCGACCTGTAAAGTCTTGAACCAACACATTTTTCCAACTCTCATTTCGATGAACTATCATTTGGGTATTTTTATCCTCCTCAATCAGCCTTATCATAATAAATTACCTTCAGAACCCTATATATAAGAAAGTAAAACTTACATCATTTCATAACCTGACATTTCCATGAGGTATCATTGCAATTACTAGAAAAAATGGCACTCAAGGCTCTCTAAATATTCATAAAGCCAATGCACATCCATTAGGGCAGCCACCACTACAATTCTGAAGCACTCAACCAGGTTAAGGAGTCTATCTTCCCTCAAATCCAAGCACACCAAATTCTCATTTCCAAGTCTTAGCAAGAGCACAATTCTATCAAGCATGATCAAAGAGGTTCAACTTGACAACTAGTTGCATTCATATACGTGTGGTTTGAGGCCCCTTCAAAGTAATGCTGATGTAGGCGGTGAATGAGGTGCACCACAACTCAAACACTAACCTTCTTACAGGGTCTTATACCCATATCTAGGGTTTTTTAGCGATCCAACTAATTACAGATGATATTGATACTAACAATGAAGTACATTTCTAAGCCACTGAAGGACCTAGAAAGTTAAAAAAATTCATTATGAAGGCATTCATGACCGTATAAAAGGGGCATGACCGAATTATACATCCTGATTAGACCATACATTCCTACACTAGAAGATTGTAAGTTCCAGCTTCAACAATAATGGCTCCCCAGAATCTGCATTTCTAGATTCCCATTTTATCTTTCTAGATTCTTCCTGTACAACTATGTATAGCTCTCTCTCTCTCTCTCTCTCTCTCTCTCTCTCTCTCTCTCTCTCTCTCTCTCTCTCTCTCTCTCTCTCTCTCTCTCTCTCTCTCTCTCTCTCTCTCTCTCTCTCTCTCTCGTATATTTTTGAGCTTATACATGGATTGAAAGAACCAATACACTATGATGATTTTGTACAATTAATGTTGGAAGTTAATTTATCAGAATAACTCCTAGTTTTCTAAGCTTACATGCATTTTTTATTGCTGTGTATTACATAACAAATCTATTAAACTTAAAAATAGAGTAAACACCTACCAACTAATGTGAGATTAAACTTTTTGAATGACAAAGGATTTTAGAGGTGTATAAGAAATTCCAAGATGCAATGGCGATTGATATTTAACTTGTGGGAATGATGCATGTATATAGAGGCAATTGAATAGGTTTTATTTTATAGGAATTATGAAGCCACAAAGGAGGAGTCGCGAACGCATTATTATGATTTTGTACAATTAATGTTGGAAGTTAATTTATCATAATAACTCCTAGTTTCCTAAGCACATGCCTTTTTATTATATTGTATTGCATAACATATCTATTAAACTTTAAAAGGGTGTAAACACCTACCAATTAATGTAAGATTAAACTTTTTGAATGATAAAGTATTTTAGAGGTGTAGAAGCAATTATGGGATGCAATAAAGATTGATATTTAACTCGGGGAAATAAGGCATGTATATAGAGGCAATTGAACAAGCTTTATTTTTAGGGATTATGAAGCCACCAAGGAGGACTGGCGAAGGTTGAGCAAGCAATCATGTTCATCCCACAACCAATCAATCATTAGATCAGTACGATAGCCACTTCCATCGTGACATGACACCCATTAACATAAATATCACAATATATTGAGATTCATATGTTGTAGCAAACCAAACCTACCTTCGTATAGACCAAGTCTACCTATTAACCAAATACTCCACACTCTCATGTTGAACGCAATGTAAAAAATGATAAATACTGTTAAAAAAGACTAATTAACTAGAAATCACACGTGAGTTGTGCGATGGAAACCCGAAGGAGATATATTGGCAAAGTAAAACCTGAGGGGGGAAAACAACGGAAGAGGAAGAGGGGCACTGAAGAAGGGTATAGAAGAAGGAGACGTCCTGGGATGGACAACTTGTTGGGGGAATCAATGTGAAACCCATATTTCTTACGAACATACACAAATGGAAAATGTTCCTTTCTTCCAATTGTCTGTAAGAGAAAGGAGTTGTGGTGTGCAAGTTGTTGAGTCAATGAACTTAGAGATATATTTGAAAGGATGGGTGGTCAAAGACTATTGGGATGGAAAATTAACATGTGCGTATGAATCTTGAACTTTACATATGCTGCGTACGGAAACTCTATGTTTAGGGTTCCTTATGTTATTAATCTCATGCACATTTACAATAGTGGTTTTTGTGTAGCAATTAATGTAATAATGAGAGTTTTCCCTCATCAGTAGCCATAACAACACCGCCCATCTATAGTCACTAACACGAAACCTTGTCGTTCTATTTCGTTAATGTATATCATGCACAACCATCGAGAGTCTCATTTTGAAATACCTATCAATGTAATTAGTGTTTGAGGCATTGACAAAAGAGAAAAATTAGATTTTGTGTTTGTTCGGGAACATCCCTTCAATTCTCTAGCCCCACAAATTTTATAAGTAATGAACATTCTCTTTGAAGATTATACTTATGTTGATTGGTTGTCAGATATTGCTCACATGGGCGTAGTTTGGAAAATGGTTATGAATGTATTTTCTATGAACTTTCAGAATATGTTTGGCATTATTTTCAAAAGTTAATAATGATGTGGTTCATGAGATATCCATACAACACTAAACAGGGAACAATTTCCACACATTAGAAATATGAGATGGTTAAGATACAAAAAAGTCAAATGTGGGAAATGTATTAATGTTGGGCATTGCCTTTTTCACAATAGCCATTCTTCTCCAAAGAAGGAAAGACATAAAGGGTGGTTATTTCATTGTGGGTGTGTAGGTCAACATCAACAATAACATACTATAGTGGGTCCATTCATTGCAATATTTTGGGAATGAAAGATGATGTTTGATTATGTACGACATGACATTGACATTTGTTTTAGAATGTTAGTAATGAGGTGGTTCATGAGTATCTATGTAACACCAAATAGTAAACAATTTCCACGCGTTAGGACTACGAGATCACAAAAATTTAAAAAAACTAAATCTATAAAATATATTAATGTTAGGCATTGTTTACCTCATGGTCGCCATTCTTCTCCAAAAGAGGAAAGATTTATCGAGTGGCCTTATCATGTTTACAAAGGGTTAGTTATTTCCAACGTAGGTAGATTAATCATTACACTTTTCAATACATTAAATTTGATGCTACATGGATGATTTTTAGTATAGAGTCGAATATCAACGACCACTCACACTCCATCACCTTTGTTGAACAATCTTGTCAAAAATAAATTAAGAATGTATATTAATAAAAATAAAAGGATGAGTTGTGTAGCTTACAAGATAAGCCATAAAAAACTCCATTAATGAATTGTGATAGTAATATGATTTCCGAGCATCTAAAACATTATTAAAATATTGTATTAACTTTGAAAACTTTATAACTTTTCTTTATAGTACGAAAATTAAAAAATCAGAAAAGGGAAAAATGATATATAAGTATAAATTTCAAGAAACATGGAAAGAAAAGAAATATATGATATTATATAAATATAAATTTCAGCATGGGTCACAAGAAATTAGGGCACGTGTTGACTGACCTCCCACTAAATTGGGACAACAGTTGAGAGCCCTTCCACCTAGCAGGATATGCACGAACACACATTCGATTCAACAACAATAATTGAATTAAAATGTTTTGAATTGCACTGCTTTCTATTAATTTTGGCAGCTTTAGCCGGGTGGGATGTTTTCCTATCAAAATTTTAGCCTCCCACACTCCATATTGAAGCTTGTATTTACAGGAGTGTTTTCTTTCACTTCACCTTCAAACCCAAATTTTTATTAGTTTTAGCCGCTTCAGCCTGAAGTTGGAAGCGCGTACATGTAGAAATTGCACATATTCCACTTGACTTGTGTAACTAGCAGTGAATGGTGGAGCTGAAGGGATGCATGAACGATGTGAAGAGAATGTATTGTTTCGTCAAACGTCGATTTGGATTTGAACAACAAAAGATTACGGTGTGTTGATCGACATGGAAGACAATGAAAGCTTCGCTGAGATTAAGGGTGAGCCCAAAGAAGGACTTCTCGACACGGGAGCCAACATCAGGAGCCACAAGGGGGTCGCATGCGGGGGCGAGTCGAAGGGTGAGGTGTCTGTGCACCAGGGTCTCCAGTCCGAGTCAGGGAAATGCCTTGGCGGGTCCGACGGCAGCGCAACAACATGTCAAAAAGGTCGGCGAAGTTCTCCTTCCTTGACCTTTCCCTCGCCTTCTTTGTGGCGATTGAATTTTCCACAAAGGTGACTCCTGCAAATTAAAAAGTTCGTCGTCATACTTAGAAATTGCGTACGTTCATTTTGACATGCGTGTATGCTATTGTACATTTCAAACAACAATTTGACAGCTAGTTATAAATAACATAAACATTTTTTTATCCTAAGCCTTTAATTTCGTATCCAATTTTAATATGATTTGCTTCCATATGATCGATCAAATAAAATATCTCAAAAAAAAACACATTTACTGGTGGAGACCCGGTAGTGGTCCACCGAAGAGGACAGGTGTTGAGCATTGAATTGGAAATAAAAAGAGGGAAACGTAACCTGTCGTCTGCCATCTCCATGCACGTTTTAGATAAGGAACAAATAAAATGTTCAACCACCTTGTGCGGAGCTCATTAACGGCCCTTACGAAGCTCCTGCGTAAGATTACACAAAATGAAGTCGATTGAAGGCCTGCTATTATGATCTACACACAGTTATTCGCTGTTATGTTGCCCAAACGCGTCGTTGCTGAAGACAACTGGAAACTTCCCGTGTTTTTTTTCGAATGTGTCGGAGTCGATATTTTTTTAAGGAGGATCGGGAGATAACCATTCTGCAGAGATTCGTCTTCGATTCAAGGCTAAGCTCATCCTTTGTTTTCAATCAAACCACAGATTTTGAGTCTCATTACGAGTTTAACGGCATGGCGCGATTTGTAACGACAGCTGTAATCCTCGTGTTGGGACGTGTTGGGATTACTGCTCTGCATCGCCCGCTCCTCGAGCTCAGGAAG
This sequence comes from Taxus chinensis, assembly GCA_019776745.2. Taxonomy (NCBI): domain Eukaryota; kingdom Viridiplantae; phylum Streptophyta; class Pinopsida; order Cupressales; family Taxaceae; genus Taxus; species Taxus chinensis. Next base: position 198,263,058 of record CM034146.1, on the reverse strand, counting down.
TTGGTAATGCATTTCGATTTTCCTATCTGCAATTTTATTTTTCTGTCATTCGTAGGAGGGATTGTTGTGATGTAGTTATTGTGAATGAAAACAGAGGACGAGCGCGAGTTCACGTATGAAGAGGGTCACGAGAAAGGGCCTGAGCACTGGGGAGAACTGCATCAAAACTGGAGTGCCTGCAGGGAAGGGCCAAAAACCAGTCTCCCATTGATATCGTCAGCAAACGTGTCAGAATATACTTTGATCTCGGCAGACTGCGGAGAATTTTATCATCCTACAAATGCAACCCTCCTCAACAGGGGCCATGATATTATGGTCGGATCACATTAACCCCCTTTTTTATTAGGATTTTGGGCGGGCGGTTTTGATTTTTGCGATTATTGAAATATTTTGGTGATGTGGCGATCAGATGAAGTGGCCCCACAGGCGGGTGGCAGCATTGAGATAGCGGGGAAAAGATACCGGCTTAACCAATGTCACTGGCATAACCCCTGCCGAGCATACTGTAAATGGCAGAAGGTATTGGTTTAAGATTTCATAACGTTATTTTACAGTTTTTCCATGACGGCTTTTAAAAAAGAGTATGGTAGAGTTGACTTAAAACCCTTCAAACCCTGGTGCAGGTATCCTCTGGAAATGCATATGGTGCACGAATCAGAAGACAAAGAGATTGCAGTGGTTGGAATCTTGTACACCTATGGGAAGGCCTGATACGTTTCTTACAGAGGTAGCTGTTTTTCTACCAAATCCCTTTTTTTCCCTTTTGTTTTCTCACACGAATTTACATTTTAAAGAAGGGGCATGTAATCAGACCCGGAAAGGCCTTCCAATGCCCATAAAACCCCAAACCAGGGGAATCTGAAATAGGGAAGGGAGAAAACGTTCTGGAATCCATTGCTTTATTTACCAAATCTGTTGCTAATCTATTAATATTTGTTTATTATTTATTAAGCAAATTTTTTTTTTGGATGGACGTGTAGGAGTATTTTATTGTGGAGCTCCAGTGTTGGCGCAAGAGCCGAGAACTTTGGAATGGCGGTTTTATGCGGCAAGATCGTTTGAAGCAGGGTGGAAACAGTGTGTATTCACACTACTAATACTCAAGGAAAATGTTACCTACAGTTCTATGTTTTCAAGCCATATAGAGGTGAGGTTTCAACCTCACCAAGATTCAAATACATCCTTGTCTTTTAGTTTTTATTTAACGTTGTTCATTTTAAGCTGCAACAATTTTGTTTATGTAATTTTTTTTGTTTTTTAGTAAAGTTTTATTCCAAGCATCACTTTAAATTAATTTTATGTTGATCCTTGATTGGTTTTATGTTGGTCATTAACATATTTGTTCAGTCTTTCTCTATCACCTATGTATTTAATTGAATATGTCTTTGTATCTTGGATTTGTTTCTATCTCGATTGAACCATGGATTAGTTGATGAAATGAAACCTCCCGAGCTGGGTGAGAAGAAGAAGATTTTCAAGGGAAATACACAATCGGGGGGATCTTTTACAGATTTTGTATGTTGTTTTTTTTTCTAGTTAGTGGGTTTTTGTATAAACAAATGTTCTTGGGCGCTTTTGCTGTATTAAGTTGTTTTGATTTTGTTTGTGGTCAGTTTGTTGTGATCTTCAATGTTTTATCTTTTTGTTTTGTACAAGGTTTTGGGAGCCTTTTAAAAACACTAATCTGTTTACCTAATAAATAAAATCTTTTTATACTTATATAAAAAAAAATACATTTACATTATTTATTGGTGTTCATTTTAAGCTGCAACAATTTGAATAAGGTTATGAACAAATTCTGAGCTGATTTGGTTTCCTCATCTGAAACAATGATTACATTTCGAGCAAAATGTAGTAATCTAAACTGCATGTCTTTATATTTCTTACATTAGGAGCAAAACATATAAACTTATACTGTATGTGTCCATATTCATTACATTCGGAGCAAAATATACCGACTATAACCTATAATCGTGAATGCAATAATGCAAGCACAATTGATTTCGATACATATTTTTCTGCAACACAAAAAAGATATTCTCCTTCGAATGCTGCCCTTAGTTTGGACTATCAGGAACAATTGTATCATTGACAGATGTTGTTGGAGTCATCAAGAGGTTCACATGGATGAACCCATGGTGGTATAGGAAAACCAGATATGGTATGAAAGGTTGTGTGTGAAGTAGGAGGTTGTGGGATAATGGGGTGTGTAGTTGGAGTTGAAGTTATTTGCATTCTGTTGGTGTCAAGGAAGTAAGGGTGGTAATCTGGGATAGGAACTTTCAACATATCTTGTAACAGGGAGTTCTGTATGGGCATGGGAAACAAAACCTGTGGATTGTTGAACTTGTTATCTCTTTCTTGTTTCTCTTTCTCCCTTTGATGGCGAGTGGCTTCCTTCTGTTGTAATTCCAATTCCTTCTTTTGGCGAGCTACCTCCTGTTGTTTCTTTCCGCGCTCCTGTCTTTCAACAAAATTTTGTAGCTCCCTTTCTTGCCTCTCTTTAATGCGTTGGCAAATCTCTCTTCCTTTTTCTGCTCCTTTGCTGCCAACCTTTCTTGCTTTTTTTGCCTCAATATGCTCCTTTTTTACGCTGCTTTCCCTTCACATATTTCTTGTTTTTTATGTTCTGTATCTTTTAACATCTGAACATAAAGCATCAGATGTTAACAATTGTGAAGCACGACTTATCCAGAGTACAGCATCACTCTTACCCTTCGAAGGATCCCGTACAAATTGTGTCAGTAACCTTAAAAATTTACCCAATTTCTTCTCATTTGCAGCAACACCATCATTTGATATACCACTTTTCAACATCATGGCCAGTTGTCTCTTCCTCATTTTTTATCTTTATCAATGACCTCTCAATTTCCTCTGCCTCAGCATAATAATGAGTAAAGTTTGCTGGTTCAAAGTCTGCTGGCACAAGGTTGGCTGGCATCGAAGGTAAAGATATACTTTCATCCTCAGTGTTTCCAATCTGATCAAGTCCCAACGCTGCAATATGCTCTTGCAGCCATGTAGGTTGTTCTGGTGCACTTGGCAATGAGAGAATCGTCCTCTCCAAATCCGTGGGCCTCAGTTTTTGCAGCTGGATGTGCCTTGGTCACAAGTATTCACAATGTGGTTCACTTCATAATCTTTGGTCTGCATTATACTTTGGCTTTCTCCCCTGTATACTTGGTTCCTCCGTCTCTGTATTAGCAACAACCGTTGTTTCAATGGTTGGATGGACTTCTTGTGTTGTTGACAGATTCTCAACTGATTCCATTAAGTAATTTTCTTTAATTTTGTCACCAACTGGTGGAGCTACATCTCTTGACAAACTTAGGATGTTTTCAGCAGCATCAACACCTATTATGTTTTCAGTACCATCAACATTCATAATGTTCTCAGGAGTATCATCATCTGTGACATTTTCAGCATCATCTTCGTTGGCATCTTCTTCAATGATATATAGTTTACTACATTCCATGTCATTCTGTAATGCATTTGGATCAAGTGGCCATATACCTGTGCGTCTAAAACCAGCATGAATATTTGCAGGTGTCAAGGCCTTTGCGAGAGCTCTACTACCTATTTCTGCCAAGTCTGAATGTTTGACTTCTTGGTACTTATTATTACACATCCACTGCATCCTCTCAGATCTGAAATATGCTTTAAAAGGACCAAAGACACTAACATCCAGTGGTTACAACCTGTGTGTAGTATGTGCTGGCAATGTCAATAAATCAATCCCCAATCGCCTGGCCCTCTTCTATAGTTGACAATGCCACATGGCTTCCATGACCATCAAATATAAGTAAATGCCTATTTTCAGGGCACACCCCTCCAGGTACAGACTTACTGAAATGATACAAACCAGCTTATAAAGAGCTCTCTAGTCATCCAAGCACTTGGATGTGTCAGCCATGCAAGCACCTGTTTCACATCCCTTGATGTAATTTTGTGAAACTTTCTGACCTTTTAAATAAGTAAAAGTTAGGGATACATTGCCCTGTAGCATTTACACAACATAGAATTGTCATCCATTCTCTGCTACGAGGAATGATTTTGGGAACATTCCTGCAACCCTTGGTCGCAAGCACCCTCATGCCACAATTTCTCCCCTGCTTGGATTCCTGTCTCATCACAATTCCATATTTTGCCTGCACCATAGGAATTGATATGAATGTTAGCTAGTTTTTCATAAAACTTGCTAACCACCTCTGGACGTAAACCTATTGCACGATCTCTTTCCAGACCTTCAGCAGTCCGAAGGACTATGTCTGGGTGTCTTTTTCTAAATCCTAAACACCAGGATCTTCCAGGTAATCCTTCTCGAAATGGAGTCTCTCTAGTTTCACAAATTTGTGCAACACAGGCCCTCAGTTGCATAAATCCCACTCCATGCCCTAAATCTGCCATTTTCTTGCACCATTCAACTATCTCTTTCTCCTCTCCTTCACTCAGCACAGGTGCAGGGCCCTTCCTTCTTTGTATGGGTCAGACCATTCAGCCAATAATGAACAGATGTAGGAGGTAAATTCTATTTCAGTGCAGCAGCTCTAATAGAATAATTGTTGAATTCAATATCATCTATGGCCTTTAACATATCTTCTTTTGACCAACTAGACAAAATTCTAACCTTCTTGGTTGAAGAGTTGCCTCTAACAACCACAGTCTCCTGTAGTTCATGCCTATGTAGTTCACATCCAGCAGGTTCTGGCTGATGATCATCAGTTGTGTTTGTATCTCCTTGATTTGTTATTGCACCATCCTCTTCGCTTCTTATTGTAGCATCCTGTTCATCTGTTCCATGGTTATATGTTTCAATTTCAAATTGTACACCTCGTCTTTTGGGCATACGTTGTGCTCGATGTAAACTCCTCTTTCTCTTCATCTTCTCTAAACGCTGCAGTATGAAACAATATAAAATTAGTAAAATATGTATTAATATATCAATAAGATCATCTACAATGGGAAAAATTTTAGCTAGCTTATGATACATGACAGTATGAATTATGAACTTGTAAGTGAACTTGTGATTACCCCCGTTGGGCGCCATTAACGATGATCGAATACATGTTTTATTAATTTCATATTAATTGATAAAGACAGAATTTATAAGTTGGGTTGTTGATTACATAGGGGAGAAGGGCCAGTATGTGAACACGTCCCAATACTTGAACACTATTTTTCATTTAAAATATCCAAATACCTGATGGAATAAAAAACCATGAGGACAGATTGCATTTCCCTGTAAGGCCCGTTAATGAGCTCCGCACAAGGTGGTTGAACATTTATTTGTTCCTTATCTAAAACGTGCGTGGAGATGGCGGAGGACAGGTTACGTTTCCCTCTTTTATTTCCAATTTAATGCTCAACACCTGTCCTCTTCGGTGGACCACTACCGGTCTCCACCAGTAAATGAATGTATACTATGAATAACATAACTTATAATATGAATGGAGAGTTTCTGATGTACAGGCTCTGCTGTTTTGCTGCAAGTGAATGTCTCTTATCAAAATTATGTTTTGCTGCTAGTAATAATATTAACTTCACAATAGAACTAATAACTTCAGAATGTAAATGTGTTTTTTTTGAGATATTTTATTTGATCGATCATATGGAAGCAAATCATATATTAAAATTGGATACGAAATTAAAGGGCTTAGGATAAAAAAAATGTTATTTTATAACTAGCTGTCAAATTGGCGCTCCTACGTGGCAAGGAATTGGCTCCATGGACCTGCGAAGCTTAGGGTGTTCGCATACTGGCCCTTCTCCCCTAATCAAAATTTTTGGTTTTTTTTTCCATCAAGTATTGGATATTTTATATGCAAAAATACTGTTCAAAGTATTGGGACGTGTTCACATACTGGGTCTTCTCCCCCTATTGTCTTTCAATAATCAAAATTTTGGATCTTATTCCATGAAGTATTGGATATTTTAAATGCAGAATAGTGTTAAAGTGAAATATCATGTCACAGATGACATGATATTTCAGGTGCAGCAGTTGTAATTGAATAATGCGAGAAACTCAATATCATCTATGGCCTTTAAGATATCTTCTTTTAACTAACTAGACAAAATTCTAACCTTCTTGGTCAAAGTGTTGCCTCTAACAACCACAATCTCCTGTAGGTCATGCCTATTTAGTTCACATCCAGCAGGTTCTGGCCGATGATCATCAGTTGTGTTTGTATCTCCTTGATTTGTTATTGGCACCATCCTCTTCGCTTATTATTGTAGCATCATGTTCATCTGTTCCATGGTTAGATGTTTCAATTTCAAATTGTACACCTCGTTTTTTGGGCATACGTTGTGCTCGATGTGAACTCTTTCTCTTCATCTTCTCTAAACGCTGCAGTATGAAACAATATAAAATTAATAAAATATGAATTAATATATCAATAAGATCATCTATAAACACTTCTAAAGATGAGGTGTTATCAAATAACACTACATTCATAAGCTTGTTTGTAATTGATCAATATCAATTAGAATGTTTCACTGGAACATGCAGTCGCCCCCTTTCCACATTGTAATTCATATCGATCAATTGACGCAGGTCTTGTTAATGTAAAGTGTTGTGACATCAAATCATCTTCAGAAGTGAATGCATGTAAGAATCGTAATTGCAATAGCTTGACTACATATGCTGTTATGGTGGCAGCAAATCTGTTGTACTTTTGAATGTCTTGGTATGGACCTCTTCGGATCTCCACCAGTAAATGTGTTTTTTTTTTTAGATATTTTACTTGATCGATCATATGGAAGCAAATAATATTAAGATATGATAAATAATTAAAGATATAGGATTAAAAAGTGTTTATTTATACCTAGCTGGCATACTGTCACTCTTACGTGGCAAGGATTTGGTTCACTTAACCTGTGAAGTTAGGGTGTTCGCATACTGGCCCTGTTCTCCCCTAAAGTCTTATAAAGATGAGGTCTTATCAAATAACACTACATTCGTCGGCTTGTTTGTAATTGATCAATATCAATTAGAATGTTTCACTGGAACACGCAGTCACACACCTTTCGACATTGTAATTCATATTGATCAATTGACGCAGGTCTTGTTAATGTAATTTTTTGTGACATCAAATCATCTTCAGAAGTGAATGCATGTAAGAATCGTAATTGTAATAGCTTGACTACATATGCTGTTATAGTGGCAGCAAATCTGTTGTACTTCTGAATGTCTTGGTATGGACCTCTTGGGATCTCCACCAGTAAATGTGTTTTTTTTATAGATATTTTACTTGATCGAATCATACACGGAAGCAAATAACATTAAGATATGATAAATAATTAAAAGATATAGGAATAAAAAATGTTTATTTATACCTAGCTGGCATACCTGTCACTCCTATAATTAGTTAAGAATAAATAGTTAAGTTGAAAGGTATGAATAAACATTTTTCTTTCCTATATCTTTAATTTCTGGGAGTAGTGCAATTATGTGAACATCCTAAGTTCATGGGTCCATCAGGGCCAATTTTACAGCTGGCTATAAATAAACATTTCTTTATCTTATCCTTGCCATGTAGGGTTTACCAATTTTACAGCTGGCTATAAATAAACATTTCTTTATCTTATCTCTTTTATAGGCCATTCTGACCTGTTCTACTAATTCAAACTGTACCAATTGAGAAGGATTTTCTAGGCCATTCTGACGTATGTTAGATGATTTCTCTCTTACCTGCACTGTACTATGATTTATATTCACTACCATTAATCTTTGTGGATATTGATAATGGTTTGAATTTCAGTTTTTCAATTTTATAGGATGCAGAGGATGTTGTTTGTGAGAAAATTCAGTTCTCTTATATTTTGCAGATGTCTATGGGTTGAGGACGAAACAAATTGATATTTCTTGCACATTCTTGATATATCTGTAGATGACTTATTTTTAGAAAAGGCCTATCCCGCTCAGCTTCGCAGGTCCATGGAGCCACTCCCTTGCCACGTAGGAGTGCTAATTTGATAGCTAGTTATAAAATAACATTTTTTTTATCCTAAGCCTTTAATTTCGTATCCAATTTTAGTATGATTTGCTTCCATATGATCGATCAAATAAAAATATCTCTAAAAAAAAACACATTTACTGGTGGAGGACCGGTAGTGGTCCCACCGAAGAGGACAGGTGTTGAGCATTAAATTGGAAATAAAAGAGGGAAACGTAACCTGTCCCTCCGCCATCTCCACGCGCGTTTTAGATAAGGAACAAAATAAATTTTCAACCACCTTGTGCGGAGCTCATTAACGGGCCTTACGGCGCTCCTGCGCAGGATTACATAAATATTGGATTTTTTCATTCTGGTTGGGCTGGGCAGAGTGACTCGTTTCATTAGCATTTCGGAACCTACTTTTAATAGAATAATGTTGAGTATACTGGTTGCTCGAGGCTGTAGGATTGTTTCGTGGTTAAGCATTTAGAACTTTTTAGGATTGTTTCGTGTTGTTATATATAGTTATTAAGATTTACCATACGAGAACCACCAAACTGATAGTCGTTGGGATGTACACGAATAGAACAATTACCTAACATGGAAGGGGACATTTCCTCTGTATTGAGGTATGTCTCTAACCGTAATATACTCACTATCCATTCTGAAAAGGACAATTTTGCCACTTGTTTGTCTACCATTTGCAATGTTTCTAGGGGAGAAGGGCCAGTATGCGAACACCCTCAGTTCGCAGGTCCATGGAGCCAATTCCTTGCCACGTATGATCACCAATTTGACAGCTAGTTATAATTTGACAATTTTTTATCCTAAGCTTTTAATTTCGAATCATATTGTAATATTATTTGCTTACATATGATTGATCAAATAAAATATCTCTAAAAAAAACACATTTACATTCTGAAGTTATTAGTTCTATTGTGAAGTTAATATTATTACTAGCAGTAAAACAGCAGAGGTTGTTAATATTATTACTAGCAGTAAAATAGCAGAGGTATTACAGATTTTTAAAATCGGTTCAAGTATCAAATCTGAAGTATTGGAAACCTTCAGATGGGATGAAAAATAATTTTGGCAAATACAGTGTTTAGATATAAGTTCTTGAAGTTACCCAAAAAGGCCAAGAACAAGGTTATGACTTTGGAATGTGCAAAAGTTATCGAAAATAATGATGTAAGTACTAAGATGGAGATATGCTGTCACAAAGTAGACAGCTACCTGATACTCAACTAGGCCTTCATGTTTTAATAGCGTGCCTTTCACTTGACCTGTTAATTTCATGAGAATTCAAGGGCTCAAGCTTTATATATTTTACATCTTCGATACATGCATTTTGTGTATCTTTCCATGCATTTTTTCTGTGTCAATGTTCATTCTTGTTAAGGCTGGGGAGAGGTTGTAATTTTGGATTGCGGGAAAGTTACCGAAAATAATAATGCGAGGGACCAAGACAAATATATTCTGTCTCAAAGTAGACAGCTACCTGATACTCAACTAGGCCTTTATGTTTTAGTATTGTGAATTTTGCTTGGACCTGTTCTAGATGGGAGTTCACCGCCTTGGGCTTTACCTATTTTACATTCTACTATACATGCGTTCTGTCTACCTTTCCATGGATTTATCTGCACCAATATTCATTGTTGTTAAGACTGGGAATGAGATTATGACTTTGAAATGTGGGAAAGTTTATTGAAATAATGGTGGAGGACTAAGACAGAGATATTCTGGCACAATGTAAACAGCTGCCTGATACTCAACTAGGCGTTTATCTTTTAGTATTGTGAATTTTGCCTGAACTGTTAATTTAGAAGGGAATTCAAGGCCTCAGGATTTATATATTTTACATTCTTTTATACATGCATTCGGTGTGCCTTTTCATGGATTTTTCCGTGTCACTGTTTATCGTTGTTAAGGTTGGGAACAAGGTTATGACTTTGGAATGTGGGGAAGTTCGAAAATGATGATGTGCGGACTAAGATACAGATATTCTGGCACAAAATGGACAGCTACCTGATACTTGTCTATGCCTCTATGTTATGATATTGTGCCCTTTTCTTTACCTGTTAATGTACATGGGAATTCAAGCCCATAGGCTTTATATATTTTACACTCTTCTGTAAGTGTTTTATATATGTGATGGGATTTTCTGCAATAGAAACAATCTCTAATATACCCAATAAACTGAAGAACATAATTTTGATAAGAGACATTCACTTGCAGCAAAACAACAGAGCCTGTACATCAGAAACTCTCCATTCAGATTATAAGTTATGTTATTCATAGTATACATTCATTTACTATCTGTGCAATGGGATATTATACAATAGAAAAGGCTCTTTTGACACTCAAATTGCGATTATACTTGAAATGCAACAACATTTAACTTCAGCTGATGACCATATATCAACACAGCACCAAACATGAATAGAACCACCTGTAATTTTTTGCAGCAGGAATGAAAACTAACCTGCAATTTTTGCTTTGCTGGACCTTTCCTTTCCCCCTTGATAGAAGTAATCTCTTCTTATAAACTCCACTCTAATCAGGCACCCTGCAGAAGTAAATCAGCAGTAAACAAGACTAGGAAAGTGAATATATAATACTGACATTGATTTGGGAGTATCCAATAAAAATGTAAGACATGGATCAAGGTGTAGGGTCTTTTTAATCAAAGGTTGAAATTGATTTTGAGATGATCTTGTGGCTGAAATTATTTGATTTGATATTCATATTTATTTTTTAATTTCAAGTGTAGAATTTTGGTTTGTGTTTTTAATGGATGAATTTGAATCTTGAGAAGAAGGTTCCCTCTTTTTTGGCAGGTTTGTATTAATGTCTGGACATGAAAGATCTGGTGATTGAACAGCCCAACTTGGAATATGGAAAGAGATGAATTGAGAAGACAAATATTCAACCCATTAAATAGATATGATGGGTTTGTCAACTGATATGTTGTTTTTATATTTTGAACAAATGAGTCTTTTATTGTAGAAAATGAAAGTACCAATCAGTATTTATTGTGTACTGTGTAATACTGAGATGTTGACCCTATGACACATATGGTTTATAAAAAAACAAATTTTTGAACTTCAATAATCAAAATATTGGTTTTTTTTCCATCAAGTATTGGATATTTTATATGCAAAATACTGTTCAAGTATTGGGACGTGTTCACATACTGGGTCTTCTCCCCTAAATGGTTTTACCAATAATGACACTGAGCATAAAGTGGAATTTTGAGTATATTTAAATATGTGCACAGATCCCAAAAAACTTGCTAAAACACCAAGATACCTATTTGAATCAACTACATGTTCTTTCTAACCCTAATTTTATTATACCTACTTGATTGAATGGTTATGAGTGCAAACCTATTTTAGACATATGTATATTGATGAGTATTATTCGATTACTCAACTATTCCCTCAAGATTATTACTAAATTAGTAATATCCCATGATTATTAATTTTAAGGTTGAATTATAAAGTGAATCCAATTTTTTATGAACCCATTTACCTAATTTGGACTAGGTTTCTTATCCTAGCTAGGCATTTTTCTCCAAAACCCTAGTTTCCATACAGTTTTAATTCATTTCTTGATGCATGATCCCTTACCATGATCTTAGGGTTTGTTATCCTTTATGCTTTCATGGCTTGCTCTACCCATTCCATGCCATTCTATTATCTTTATAATAATGAGAAAACATTTGGGTCTCTATATGTGAGGAGGTTACTGATGGCGTTGATAATGTTTATACATTTTAACATGAAAGTTATCTTAAAGCATAAACATAAGATTTACCACATCTTACCCATGTCATGACCCATAACTATATATATGAGGCAATCTTGGAACTTATATGAAAACCTAGTATAATTGATTCTCATACATTAGAGGTATCCAACATCTATTCTCTTATTGACATTTCCCTTATTTGTGACAAAGTAATTATACATAATCTTGATGATACACACAAGAAATGTTTTTATGATAATTATAGAAATTTTGATTATGAGGATGATTCTAGTGAATGTACTCTTTCACCTTCTCCTATTAAAATGGAAAATGATAATCCTCCTCTTATTGAAATGATTTATGACTCCAAACTATTGGGCCACCTTCTCATACTGAAATTATTCCTTATGACATGGGAACCAATGCTCTAGCCATGTATTCTCACTTTGATGTGATACAAATCCATGGATTCTCCACCCAACCTCTAAATTCCCTGTATGATCTTCAAATGATACCCATAGGTGTAAATTTGTCTAGCATGATCTGAAACTCCATGGTGCCAATCCCTCTCCTGGGTGGGATAACCAAACATGATGAAAATATATAGGGGTGGCTCCAATCTCCTTGTAGCCCTCCCATTGTCTGTATCACTATGATATACTCGTATGCACACACTATACTAGAGTCACATAGCTTAAGCATCCCGCGTGACTCTCCAAAATAAATCTATATTGCCAAAAATAGAACCCATGCTATTTGGACAAATTCATTCGAGTCATAGACATCTGTAGAATGAATGAACTTAATGCTCCACAAAAAATTATAAAATGTAGTGTTTCACAGAGTTACAAAACCTGTGCCATGAAGAAACTTCATCATGTGAAATATGTCATGGAAGAAAGGCTAAGTAGCATGTGACATTGTGAATGAAAGAGAGGAAAATAGTGGAAGCTTGAAAGTCTATAGAAGCAATAAAATATATAGAAGCTTGAAAGTCCGTAGAAGCTTAACAGTTCATAGAAGAAAGAAAAACTGTGGAACAAAGAAAATCCACATAGAAAAATGAAAATAAACAGAACAAAAAATGCATATATAAAAGGAAACTTGTGGAATAAAGGAGTAGCTGTTTGTAGAACAATAAAATTTAAAATCCAAGTAACAAAGAAGTTATGTGAAGGATTCAGATACTGTGGAAAAGGTGGCTGAGGGTGAAGTAAAAGACAACCCTTTAAGTAGAAGACCATCAGTGCAAAAAGAGGCCACAAAAATTAAAAAATATGGTCATGGATTAGGAGAAGGAAGGAAACAAGTATGTAGAAAAAAGGTGTAACTTAGGTGGAAAATTTTATGAAACAAAGATGGAAAAGTAAATCCATGTTATAAAGGATTTTCATGACATTGACGGGAATCTTCAATACGCTGTAACTTTTGACGGGGACCAAGAAATTGAGAAAAAATAGTACCATTGGAAAGGTATTGAAGAAAGACACACATTGGAGGCATATTTGGGTCATGATTAAGATTTTTTGATCTTATAATTGAATTTAGGGCCCACATGCATTTTTTGATCTGGGTTGTGACACAAACACGAGACTGGGTTTTTGCCCATATATTTTGATCCAGAGCTCTGTTTGATGAGAGACCAGTCTCATTGGAAGAGTTTTTAAGAGGGATTCAATCAAGGATAGATTTTGAGGAGAATTATGAATATACTTGAGAAATTTTTATGAATAATTTTGGTTCATTTTGAGTCATTTTCTTAATCAATTGATGCCAAAATCAGTTACACATGATTTTGTTTGATTCATTTTATCTCATGATTCTTTTGGGATGGTATATTCTCCTCCCGACCCCCAAAAAATTAGGATATGGGTTGAATGGTATGTATAACAAGAAATGAGTTGTTATTAGTGGTCCAAAGCATGTTTATGACCAAAATTAGACATATGATAGCTCTTTATTATCTCCACTAATTTCATGGACATTCATTGATCTAAGTTAGAGCTTATCCACATAGAAAATATCTGAAGGTTTTCTTGCAAGACAATGCACCCCCATGGGTGGGGATCATCATGAGATTGGGGAATTACCTTTTTGACTAGTTTGGAAGGGATAAACAAATTAAACATATCCCATGGAATCTTTAGATATATTCTCTTCTCTTCTCCTTCTATAAATTTTATTAGTTTCATAAGTGAAAGTATCCTCTCTTGAATGTGAATAAACTCTGGCCAATTGGTTTCTGAGTGTTTTGAGTATGTGCAAACCCTTTGTGCTGAACGGTGTAATGCATTCACTACCTTCTCAATGACTGTGAGATATTGTGTATTCCTTAAGAAATAATATAATTTAGTTCATTGTGATTATTATATATCCTTTTCCTTTTGTCATTGCGTCTTAGCTATCCCTCTTGTTATTATATGATGTGTATGGTTATAGTTTCATAATCTCACTCCATTAGGTCATTTATACAAAGGATTACAAAATAATAGAATAAAATGTGGATTATGGACTATACATACCCCTATGTTACTGTGTTTACCCCTTTTCCCTTGATCTTAGGGAGAGTTATCCCTTAATACTTTGGTGTACCACCTTTATTTTCAAATTTCAACACTCTTTCTCCCTCAACTTTGCAGATTTTTAAGTTATATTAGTGTAGTGGTTAAATTACAGATTTTAAGGAAAGGAGTGAACCTTATTCTAGAGGTTTATCTCAAGGGTTAAGGTTTCACATGTTAGAGATACTCCCATTATTGCTACAGAGATATTTTGAAACTTTAGTAACTTCCTAAATCAAAAGGGTGCACACTATTCTCTACCAATAGTTTTGTCATACCCAGTGAGACCCTCTTGAGTCATTCGTATCTCATTTCACTAAGATTGGTGTGTGTCTTAGTGATAGAAAGACTTCAGAGGAAATATTTCAACACATCTGGTGACTCTGCTCATTTAAAAACTCATTTTTCTCAATTGTAGACCATTTCCATTCTTCCATTTATTTATTTTCATGAATTTATCTAGTCATGGCTTCATTTCCCAGTCAAAATTCATATATGTAAAAATATTCTCATCCTCCATTCATCCAAAACCTCCCTCAAAATTATACACATGATCCTTATTATGGTAATTTTACATGTGCTCTATGCGAGACTGATCCACATGCATACTCTATTGATTGTAGTGTTTTGTGGGAATAAGGATATTATTATAATGATGGGGATAAATTCATATTTAATGCTTATTTTCAATTGCAAGTTCAACATATGGGGAAGAGCACACAAATATCCAAATAATTGTGTGAGAACATGGTAGTTAAGCTCCCTAGAATCAGAAAACCCTATCAATGGGGTGGTCCTCTATCAAGATGGTACAACCCTCAACAAAATCTAGAGGTAATAGATGAGGGGTTAAATAACATGTTATTATTAATTGATGAGATGGAAGTTTACAAATCTATTTTTAAGGATCTCTATCAATGGGGAAATCCTTCACCACAATCATACAAACCCCTTCCTCATCTATCTGAATCCATACAATCTCAACCTAAATTTCATGTTCCTAGATTTCTCTAAGTGTTATTCTCATCCCAAAGGAGATATTATACCTCCTTTACTATTAAAAAATATCCAAAATCATCAAAGAGCCCAATCCTTCTCCCATCCCATATATCCAAATTATTTTATGTATGAACCTCATCTTCAAACACTTGAGAGGTTGCATCTACCTCCCTTCACTCTCCCACTCTAAAAAAAGGTGCTACCCAATCCACAAGAGGTTTATGAAGATCCATGTTCAAGTGAACCCAAAATAACTCAAGAAACCTCCATCATTTTTGAAAATAATGAAATATCTATCTCATATTGGGTTGAGTATAAAAGTGTGGATGAAAAGATGACTCAAATATTTCATTTTTGATCTTCTTATTGTTTATTTTGATCAATCTATAAGTGAAGCCGAAGTTGTTGAGCACAAAGTGGAAGGAGAAGATTTTTCCAACACTAAGGAGGATCATTTGGAATCAAAGGGTGAATAATATGTTTATGATTTTCCTAGGGTCAATGTTCTTAATCACACAAAGGAGAAATCATATCCTAGGTATGAGGAAGAGATCATAAATACCTTATAACTCTTCTTTGAAGGTGAATATTATGACAAACCTTTATCTTCATGCATAAAATCAGATTTAGAGACATATTTGGGGCTAGGAAACACCATGTTTTAGTCTAAGATAGAGGATATCGAACCAAGCATTCAAGAGGAAATGGTTGAGGAAAGAATCAGCTAATAAAATGAGAGAAAAATGGAGTTTCAACCAATCATGGAAAGCGAAGAGGAAGAGGTGTTATCTGATCTGGAAGATTTTAATGGTGAAGAAGATCTAATTGAACTTATAAGTATTCTATTCACATCATTTATCTTCTTTGACAAGAACCCTCTTGCTATTTGAGCTTCCCTTGAACTTGAGATAGAGTGAAAAATTCCATCATGATCATGGTCAAACAAAGATACATAAGAATGAAAAAGGAAAGTGTGCATGATAGCTCTATTTATGGAGTTGAATGTGAAAGGGATCCAAAAATAAGAAAATTAATTCCATTGGCTTTTAAAGTTGGATGTCCAATCAAATATTTGGTTATAACAGAGCCTAAGTCAAAGTTTTCACCAGTCATGTTCACTTTAGAGCATAAGAAATATTTTAAAAGCATAAATAATCATCTCCAATACTTCCCAAATCCCAATAAAGATAAAACAAAGGTATTTTTATCTTTTCATTTGTTAATGTGAAGGAAAATCAGTTTCAAGAAAAATTTCCACTCTCATTAAAGACTATGTTCACTACAAAACTGATCTCATGGCCACATTTTATTAGAAGGGAGTTATTTCTCCTAACCAATTAGTGGTTTTTTCTAAATTGATTTGAAAAGTTAGTTAGAGTAGGAGTAGTTTAGGTTTTTTTTAACATAAAAAGTGATTTGCACACTCTTCATGTCTCCATTTGGATCATGCATGATTTTGTCTTTTGTACATAGTTTATGTGAGCCTCTTTGTAATGGTGCAAAATCCAGATCATTCACCCTGGTGGGAAACAAATCAAATATTTTGGGCCAATTTTCAAGTATAGTATTCTTTCAAAGCTTCAAAGATCAATCTCAAACCAATTCCAAGTTCTATGATTCATGAGATTAAGGGTTAGTTTTAAAAGCGTGGGATCATTTTTCATGATGTATGCTTAACTCCATGCCCAATGGATATGTCAGGATACTAGTTAGTTCATCTAACATGAAAATGCTCCCTGAAAGTCATTAAAATGTTGTCCAAAATATAACCCTTTCTATTTGGACAACTTCATCCTAGTTATATAATCATGCGGCTTCAAGAAAGAAATCCGTGGAATGAATGAACTTAGAGTTTTGTGGAAATTAGAAAATTTAGTGTTCTGTAGAGTTGCAAAACCTACAAAACAAAGAAACTTCATCGTAGGGAAATATGTCGTGGAAAAAATGCTAAGTAACATGTGAAACTATAAATGAAAGAGAGAAAAGACACGAAAGCTTAAAAGTCCATGGAAGAAAGAAAATCCATGGAAGAGAGAAAAACTGTGAAAGCTTGAAAGTCCATAGAAGAAAGAAAATCCATCTGACAAATAAAATCTCCATAGCAAAGTGAAAATTCGTGGAATAAAGAAAATCCACATTTCAAAGGAAACCCACTGAAAAAAGGAGTGGTTTTCTATGGAATAAGAAAATTTGAAAACCACGTGACAAAGAGGTTATGTGAAGGATTTAGATACTGCGGAAAAGGTGGCAGAGGGTGAAGTAAAAGAATAATATTTGAGTAGAAGACCTATGGTATGAGAAGAGGCAATGGAAAGTAAAAGTATGTTCATGGATTAGGAGATTAGGAGAAGGAAGGAAAAAATTCTGCATAACAAAGGTGGCACTTAGGTGAAAAATTAAACAGAATAAAGATGGAAAAGTAAATTTGCAATGTAAAGGATTTTCACGACATTGATAAGAATATTTAATATGCTATAATTTTTGATGGGGAACACGATATTGAGTGAAATTGATACCGCTAGAAAGGTATTAAAGAGAGATACACATTGGAGGTATTTTTGGGTCATGATAAAGCCTTTGTGATCATATAATTAAATTTTGGGCCCATAAGTATTTTTAGATTTGGGTTATGACTCAAATAAGGTAGTGGTTTTTTGATTATATCTTTTGATCCAGAGCTCCGTTTGAGATCTCACACAACTCTTTGGCTATTTTCATGCTTTTATCATAAACCACTTAGTGTGTGGTTTGTGTATTTTATAGAGTGGACCATAAATAAGTGGCACACGATGATTGAGGGAGCATACCATAGGATATTGGATGACTTCCTAGACTTGATATATATGATCTTAATAGCGGATCCAATGTAAGTGATATTTGAAGATTCATTTAGTGCATTTATGATCATGGGAGATGTACCTTGTGAGATACATACATATACATATACATACATACATACATACATACATACATACATATATATATATATATATATATATATATATATATATATATATATATATATATACATATATACATACTCTAGAGGAAACAAGTGTGAGAGATATGAAAAATTTGGTCTAGGTCGTTCTTCAGGAATAAACAATACTTGTATAATAGCAAGCAACGAGGCTACCAGATGCAATAAGGTGATTATGCACTAGGCTATAGATGAAACCCCCCTTTTAGAATTAGAAACTCGTGTGGCTCGGGTAGAGGGATAGAATTGGTCTAGAGCCACATCCTTGGCATGCTCCCTATTTGTGAATAGTCAAACACCATTAGTTCAAAACATTCTCTGACCTCTATTTGAGGGAGGGAATGTTTGAGGGATGGTTGATTGTATTTTTGAGATATGGATATATTGATGATGTATAAAATGATTCAATATATATATATATATATATATTGAATCATTTTATACATCATCAATATATCCATATCTCAAAAATACAATCAACCATCCCTCATATATATATATATATATATATATATATATATATATATATATATATATATATATATATATATATGAGATACCATTGTTTTGGCGATATCCTATGTATTAATTTTAATGTATGATGTATGGTGTATGTTTACTTTTGTGATTATATTTTATCATGGAGGTAAAAATGTACAAATATTTATGATTAAGAGAAATGAAACGATAAAATGTTTAAAATTGATAGTATATGTATTATGTATAAGATTGAATAAGATGAGGACCAAGTATATGACTAGCCCAAGTGATGAGAAATAAACCCAAGTGGGAGATGAGAGGAAAGTGATGACCAAATTATCCAAAATGGGAATCCATGGTCATATAAACCAAAATGGGAAGGATAAATCTAAGAAATAAATAAATAAGAATTACCAAAGTATCTAAGATAGGAATCAATGGCTGTAGAAACCCAATCAGGAAGGATAAACTGAAGAGGGATAGATAAGAAGTACCAATATATATAAGATAAAAAGCAATTTTTGTGGAAACCCAAATGAGAGATAGATAAGAATTATAATGAATATAATAGTGTGTCTTGATAATAATGTGCGAATGATTGACATGCATTATTAATGATGTAAACTATGTCATACATGACTCTTTGGCGAGTGTGAATAATGAGGTCCTCAAGGTTATCTTGGATGATATTGATACCGTGATGGAATTTAAATCATGTAGAGAAGAGGTAATTTTCGATATTATCATAGATCAATGTGAGGAAATCACGAAGGATATCATCAAGGGTGGGACAATACAACATGATGAGAACTAGATGATGACATAAAATGATGTGATGAAGGGGATCATGCTCAACACTTAGGTGTACGAGGAGAAGGTTATCGGGCTTAGGGATTTTCAGAGATAACTCGATAAGTATCGTCCATATGTGAGAAACTTTATGAAAATAATTTTTTTTTGCTACAGAGGAAGGTTACGTGGCATTAAGTTTTTGGTATCACCTAAATTTTGCCTCAAGTTTATTTATATGCCATTGATAGGTTCCATGATCTAAAAAATCATGTCTAGAATCCTCATTCCATGTAAAATATGGTTCATCCATAGGTGGGATAGGAGCCATAATGGAAAGAAGATCTGGTGGTGATGCTGTAGAAGTTATAGATGAAATGACATGTAGATAAGTGGAATGAGAAGGAGGGGAAGATGTCACAATAGGAATTATAGAAGGGATAAATGAGGGAAAATACTATAGCTTGGTTGTACATTGGATCACTAATTTAGGAAGTGTAGCTCATAATATCATTCTTAAAGTAAATATTAGAGTAGATGTCATCATTTTCCATAAAATCATATTTTTATTTAAGGTAGGATGTGCATATTATAAGGATAAAATGATAATATTGATGCTATGACTAAAGGGAGAGCATAGAGTTCCATGATAGTAAAGTATTTCCACATTCTTAGCTTGGGCATAACCCACTAAGAAGGGATATTCAAGAGAGTAACCATCATTGTAATGAGGTTTCATAACATCAACAACATAAGTAAATGATAGTATTGGGTTGGACGAGATACTCTATAGGAAGATTATTAGTGTGAGTAAAAGTGATAGGGATACAATTGACTTTATTCATGTGCAAGTATGGTTGTAAGGTGGGAGGTATTTTGGAGATAATGACATCAATAAGATTAGATGTGTTAATTTAAAGTTTGATTTCATATGGATCATCATAATTAAAATCAATAATATTGGGAAAAGTGTGACCCATAAGTTCAAGATGAACACTGTATCCATGAAGAGAATCTAATGGATAGTTAAAGTGTTGATATTCCTGAAAGGGGATGATAGTAGGAAGTTATTGAAGGGTGGTAATCTTAAATGTACCATGTTGTTGAAATAGGACAAATTTATAAGGGTTGGTGTCTCCTTGTACCTTATAAATAGCTCCTTGGTGCACAAACTTAACATAGTCATATGTGGATTACATGACTACAAACATGCGAAGAGTCCATGATTGTGTAAGGAGGATATTATAATACAAGGAGAAATTGAAGACAATGAATTTGACATGAATGGTATGAGTGGGAATAGTGATAGGGAGACAAATGCAACTCATAGGGGGCATCTGCCTATGATCATATCCCTGACGTGTACTCTTAGTGGATTTTAGATTATCGATAAAGTAACCAAGTGTTTTGATGAGGTTAAGAGAGAAAACAAAAGTGTAAGAAATTATTTCTATGAGAGATTTTCTGACCATGGTTTGGCCAATATAGAATGAGATAAAGAGGGGAGGTTCATCATAATTAAATACAAGTTCATCAAGAATTATGGAATCAAGATAGAAAAAAATTCATAAGGAACGATTGGTGGAAAGATTAATGGAAATGGATAACTCTTTAAAATGACACATGAAACTATCTTCAAAACCATTTAGGGCATGCTACATCCCCAAAGTGGGTGGAAAAGGAATGTTTATAGTAATGAGTGTGAACATAAGACTCATAATGTTAAGGCGAGGTATGAATGAGTTCTAAGAAAATGATTTCACTAAGAAGGTGAGAAGGTTTTGCAAGAGGGTCCCAATCTTCAAGGCTAGGTTGTCTAGTAGTATGAACCTAGGTAGGGTCAGTATGAAAAAGTTTTGAGGGAGAGTGGCTAGCAGAATATTTTGTATTTTGGGTTATAGCTAGAATTTATACATGAGTTTCCATGGTAGAGGTTTTTTATAGGGGTTGATGGCGTCGATATGTTCAGAAATAGAAATAGAAAAGATCGTCTAGGAAGAGATATTTATATAGGGGATGATGACATTCACCTTGAATAAGGAGTTAGAGATTGAAGCTTGTTCATGAGGTTTTTATTAGGAATAATAAGGATATGTTATTATTTAGGATATATCCTTAGTTGAGAAAGGGTAAGAGGGCTTGATATATGCAATAATATATTTAATAATGTCTATATGAACCATGATTTTTGTAGCTATACTAGTAGAGGGATATAAGGTATCAAAAACATTGGTAGTCACATTGTTGGCTAGATCAAGACAACATTTTTAAAATTTTGAGTGATCAAGAAGGGGTCATTATAGATTTGAAGGAATTTGTTAGCTTGATGAACTATTTCATATTGATCATGTTGTTGGGATTTTTCACATACCTTTATGGCCTCATCTATCCTTTCTCAAGTAATGAATTTTTGATCAACGTTTTTTCCAAGAAAGGTATAAGGAAAAGATAAAAGGGAACACCAATTGTCATGTGCATGTCCCCCATTGGCCTACCAAAGATTTTTTTGGTTCATAATTCCATTAAGGGAGAGGTCAAGAAGGATATACAACCAAAATGAATGGTCGGGGTAGAAACCATCACAACGTTTCCTTATATACAAGAGGGGGTAGAGTTATTATGTGATTTGGTAGTAGATTGATCAATGCTATGAATGGTCCTATTGTAAGAAGTGTCTCAAGGATGATTTAATATGAATTTGTTGTCAGTGGAATTCTTGTTTCTAGGATGCACGATGGACTAAATTTTCTTGGGTATCAGTTACTTTTGAGAAGGATTTTTGAAATATCTCTTGAGATAATATTAACGTTTGGCCTGTTAAAATACTTCTAACAAAGAGGTAGGGGAGAATGGCCTAACCTTTTATTAAAGGTGAGGCTCAAGTTATCTAAGGAATAATTGAAACAAGATTCCCTTGGGCATGTTATGCTCAACCTTAGTGGATAAGATCTTCCAACATTTGATGAAATATTGGGCAAATTCATTATCCATTTGTTTGCAATTTATAAAGGCATTAATGTTGTTTTTTGAAAGATCATGGTATTAGAATTCACTAACTAGAACAGTTACCAAACTTTCCACCTTGAAAATGGAGTTAGACATGTGGGTATAGAACCAATCCAAGAAATCTCCTGTAAGTGTCTAAGCTAAGATATTAGAGGCAACATAGTTATTTATTTTGACCCTATTAATATAGATTGAAAAAATCGTTGATATGAAGAGCGGGGATAGTAGATACACCATAAGTGATGGAAGGAGTGACACCCTTAATGTCCATGATAGTAATGTATGGATTGATTATATATCATTGAATAGATTTAAGGGTATTGTTATATATGGGAGGTTATGCAAGGGGAATTCCATTAGGTCTAACCAGAAGTAGAAGGGGAATAATCTTGATTTTCCATGCCCCAAGAGACCATTTGAGGCCAACTAGCAATTTTAGCTAGATTATTTTGGACTTGCAAAAAATGATCGGTGATCATAGGTTTTTGCTGACTTAGGCACTCAATGAGATGCATAATGAGTTAAGTGGAATTAGTATTGGTGTTATTAGTTGGATCAAAATTTGGTCCATTTAGAGGAGGTTCAATGTGGTTGATATTAGCATACAAATTCTAAGAAAGATAATCCTCAAGACAATTACATAACATTTCAGATGAATCTCCTATATAATAAAGAAATTGTTGTAGGATTTTTGCATAATAAGGGTATAATTAGATTCTAGGACATCCTCATACTCCCCTTATTCTTCAATATAAAATACATGGTTTCAGATGCTAGATCTAGTATGTATATTTTGAGGTGTGGGTTTTGAATACTTAGGGTTAATACCTATGTTAAGACAATAAGTGTAATGTAGAACTGAATTAGGAAGGACATGATGTTGATAATTCATATGGTCACATAGAAATATATTGGCTAAGGATTTAGTGGAATCACCAAGTAATCCATGGTTGAACAAATACACATATACGTGGATTACTAGAAGTTTTTTATTGACATGATCATCATGCAGTAAGTTATCATAGGGGCCAATGGCATAGGGAGGAAATTAACTACAAAAATTGAAGATTATAAATGGGTTTGGTTGTGTAAGAAGCATCCACAAGGTTGGATGGTGTTGGGAGAAGTGTTTGGGATTTAGACCATATTGAACATGCAATAGGGTTTTGCATAAGGTATGATGATGGTTATAAAAGTAGGAAAACTAATAAGGAGTGAATATGGCATAATGGGAATCATATTAAGATTTACATAAGGTTCACTAGAGCGTATGACAGGTAAAATATAGATTCCCAACTCTGTTCTCAAATACAGGGATCTGTTAACCTTTGAAAATTATCTTAATAGGAAGGTATTTTACAAAAATTTTCAAAAATTCCTTGAACTTTCTTGAAGTATTCTTGCCTGAAAGTGTTTTCAAAATTTCAATGTTTTCCAAACTCTGAAGTCCAAACTTTTGAACTTTGGATTTTGGGGGTTTTATCTTTTCAGAGTTTTTTTTTTGATTACTAAATGAAATTTTGGTTTAGAGTTATAAACTCCAAAAGCCCAAAAGTCTAAAATTTTGGAGTTTCAAACTTTTGAGTTTCAGAGTCCTCCTTGGAATTTTCGTTATTTTCACTTCAGAGTTCTAAAGTCTGAAATTCCAAAGTTCTGAAGTCTGAAATGAAGAAGTTCTAAAATTTTAGAACTCAAAATTTTGGGTTTCGGAGTCTCATGTTACCTTTATGGATAATTTCACTTCAGAGTTCTGAAGTCTGAAACTTTGAAGTTTTGAAATTTCAAAACTTCAGACTTTTGGGGTTTCAGACTTTGGGTTTCACATTGTAATGATCACGATTGATTTCGGATTTTGGGGGTTACAATTTTGGAGCTTCCAAACACATTTAATTTCTAACTACCCCCACACGTGTTGGCTTCCAAGTATTAATTTCAGGGTTTCCTATATAAACTCAAATTTTTTACTGTCATTTTCACCTGGTTTTTACTTTGACACTATGATTTTATCGCACCATTTTGTACTTTTAAGTCATTATTTTTAAGGTAAATTTTTTGAAGTTATTTCTTTTTGGTTTATGATTGATTAGGGATTTTGTTTATTTATTTTCTTTTTATATGTTCTTATTTTCTTGTTTGACATGTAAATTCCTATCATTTTCCATTCATCTTTAACCATGTCGTCTGATTCTTTTCTCAATACTGCAAGATTCAATTCATGTAGGCATCTAGTTTTATCAAGTCCAAGGATTGTGCAACGAGTTCCTTTCAGATCTTCACAACATTAAAATTTAGTTCTCTCGAAACTCTTCCCTTCAACAATTTTGGAACTTCGAGGGTTTTCCATTTGAGTTTTAGAGTTAGTGGAGTTTCAGGTTTTCGGAGGTTCACTTTCAGAGTTTCAGGATTCAGATTTTAAGAAGTTCAATTTTTAGGATTTCGAAACTGTGAGGAGTTCAAGATCTCAAAGGTTTGTCTTTCAGAGTTGAGGTCTTTTTGGAGTTTCTATTTTCAGAATTTCAGACTTAAGAATTTAGGAACCTTTACGGTTTCTTACAAAATTTTCAAAGATCAACTGGATTCTGAATTTTGAATAAATGTAAACTTCCTCATCAAAAGGAAAGGTAAAGATGAAGTGCACATTCTTACGAAGTTCTCCTCAATCATGCCTATCTTTAGATTTGGAGAATATTGGAGATACTGATCTTAGACAAGTAGATTTTCCAGACATCTCGGAAAGATTAAATACCCCTAATAAGAATCCTTGGATACAGGCCATATTCAATAGTGTGTTTTCTCTCGCTGCAGGTTTTCCTTCATCCATGCATTTTCCTGAATTTTTCTTGTCCGCATTAGCCCATTTTGATAGGGATTCTAGATCAGTAAAAGATGACGACGACGAGGTCATGATTAGGATGGAATCTAATTTATTTAAAATATTAGATGTTGAAGAGTATGCAAAAATTTCATTAGAAGTCAAAATTGAACATTGGGACAAAGAAACTGAATTGTGTACAAAGGCCATGATGAAGAGTTACTTGGAAAAGAATGTCACCATGCTTCCTAGGACATTTTTCTGCTCAGATTTCATCCAGGAAGTAAATGATCTTCTTGTATTGTTGAGTAGAGTTTCAGGTCTCACTTCAGCAAGGGAATTTCAAGAATGGATGTTCCTTTATATTGTTAATATCAAGAAAAATAAGGAATTCATACGATGGGGGGAAGAATATCAGCAACTCAATTTGTTTTCGATTGAGTAATCTCTTGACTTCTAAAATATTCTTCATGACTTCCTTTTTTATGCTGTAGCTGCCATGGGAGAATTCAATGGTTTGAATAGAAAACATGTTAGAAATGTGTCACAGATTTATGAATTTTATCCTCAAATTATAATGGAAAAAGGAAACAAACATTTCCTTAGGGTCAATGATGCCTTTTTTGCTGTTCTCCTTTATCGCTTTGATAAAAATTTGTATAATCAAAGAATTTTTGATGAAGCTTTTAAAAAGGTAAGGGAATGGGGAGCCATCTATCTTCAGTTCCCAATGTTAACATACATCAGGATTCTAGGTTTCTTGGGTGCCCCTAGCAAGTTACTATGATGTCCTACTGATAAATGGGTTTTGTTAGAATTGGTTCAAAAATTGTTGGATTATCATAAAATTCAAAATAAATGACATAAGGTGGGAGTCCAGTTTCCTATTTAAATAGAAAGGTATACCTATGCCAATATTTACGAAGAAAAGAATGTGGATGGAGAAATGTTTGAAGTTACCTTGTGAAATTTCCATCCCAGAACTAACTTTGATTATTGGGGTAAGTTCAGTGAAACAAGGTTGGCCAATTCTCACGTGCCTCGGCTAGAGGATATTTGGATTCACTGTCGGGATGCAATTATTATCTGACAATGAGAAAATGAAAACTTGAATTTGGATGAGGTTAAAAAATTTGGTATTGTGGATATTCCGAAAGGAATGAAGGATGATGATGAAGTATTGGATCCAATGTACATGGGCAATAATGTTGCCAATCAACCTTTGGCATGGATTGATTGGTACCAAGAGGAACATTGCAATACTAAGGAAAGGGTGGGGCCCATTCTACAAAGGACATATGATTGGTTGGAAACCTTGGGAATTTCACCCAAAGCATTATATCAATCTATAAGAATAGAATCCCAACCTACATTGAGTCTCCCTACACCCAAAAAAGGAAAGAGGTCTACCCAAAAGGCCAATATAACTCCAAGAAATATCTCATTTTTTATTGGAAGTTCCTCTCTTTCAAAAGTTCCTATTGCCAAGGTTGTGTCCTCTATAACACCAGTATCAAAATTTGTTGAAGTTAGCGATTCCCCAGTTGTATCACAAGATTTTCCACCCCCTCTTTCACTACCGTTTTCACCATATTCAACTCCACTTTCCCCATCATTATCTACTACTCCTCCACTCATCTTTGCTTTTCCATCCCCATCCATGGCCCAAGTGTTTTCATCTCTCCCTATTCTCTCAGTGGGAGAGATGATTGGGTCTTCATTTTCAACTTCATTGTCTCAGCATCTTTCATTTCCTTCTATTTCAACTTCCAGCCCCGTTGCATCCACTCTCGAGGATATTATCACTTCCACCCATCTATCATTACCACCTCCATTTCATTTCCAATTGATATTACCAATGTTATTATTTTATTTAGTGTTATAGGTGCTAAGTTAACCATGCCACTTTCGTTTGTATCCACTACACCTGAATGGCTATATCGCCAAACCCCAAAGTGGAAGAAGAAGGTGCCCCTTGTAGATGTGATAGATCTAAGTGTGCTAGAAACTAATTCAAAGAGACATGCAAAATGGCCAAAGATCATCTCTATTTTATTGATAAACCAATCAGGAGAAAGGGTCATGGAGATAGCTACCCCTGTTGAAGGAAAAACTAAAGAAACCATTACAACAACAAATTATCAGATCTCTAGGTTTTGGCTAGGAAAGGCAACACATGAAGGAACCAAACATGTTATTTAAGTGGACCTTGGGATAAAGATAAATCTTCTAAATATGAATTGAAGTCAAAGGTTGAACAACTCACTACTTTTTAAAGGAAAGTAACACAACCCACTCCAACTACTGATCCTTCAACTACAACTGCTCTGACAGTTTCTTCCAGTTTGGATGATATTTCATATCGTGAAATTGAGAAGATAGGTCAGAAGGGAAGATAACTAGATGGATGGATAGAACGTATGCTTTAGGAAGCTAATCCTTTGATTAAAACAAAAATTGAATTATATAATGATTTCCAAACTGAAAGAAATTCCATTCGTAAGATAGATGTAGTCCTCTCTGAGGACAATATTAATTTGAATATGAATTTGACTACATGGGGCAAAATTAGAGATGTGGACCCAAATTTACTCCTTTAAGGAGTAATTGATGATACTTCTAAATTGTTTGAGTTTCAAAAAGCTATTGAATTTAAATCCCAAGTATTTCAAGATTTGATCCAAGAAGATGGATGATAAGCACGTGGAAACAATGAACGGTCTAAATGATATTTGAGAAGAGTTTGATAATATCAACTACAAATTTTTCAATGAGAATATTGATGCCCTTCTAGTTGACCAAATTAAATCAAATTTCAAGGATTTGGTGAAGAAAGATGATGAAGTAACTAAAAATTTCAATAGTGATTCAATTGACAGGTTGGTCTCATGAATTTTTTTTATAAGTTAGCTGAATAAGTTGAAAATGTTTCTGGCTAAAGTTACAATAGAGATTGATACAATTGACATGGTAAATCATTATGCATGAAGACCAGAGGAAGAATAGGTACATGGAATCATCAAACGCTTCCTTGATTACAAATATCAGATGGCTAAGTGGGAAAAAATCAGGAGAAAATGGAACAAGAAAGAGATGTTGCAGGTCTAAGTTAAGCCAGGAAGCCATGATTGGGATGTTCTAAGCTTTGAATCAGTAAAAGTTGTAGGGTTGAACTAGTCAAACCTTTGCAACAACTTTGCTATTTTTTATGGGAGCCTGTTCCCTTGAACTTAATTATACTCTATTTTTAGTAATTTGTTAGTTAAGGTTTAGGTGTAATGGCTCAACCTCTGGAACTTATAAATAGTTAAATGCATTAATTTTAAGGCATAATTTTATATCATTGGAGAAGCTACTCTTCAAGCATGGAGGAGTGATTTGAATAATTTTAAGGCTTTTAATTATATTTAGAACAATATTTTTTCGTGAAATATCTAATTTATTGTGTTAATTGTAGATCAATTCATGCCTCATGAATGAGTAATTCCTTAGTGTGAGAGATTAATCTACCTTTATCTTAGTTATATTATTTAAATATGTGTGAAGAATGATGTGGTTACTTTGAATATCAGTTTTGGAAATGTTAGATCCCTTATGTTATGAAGTTACATTATTACTAACTGTCATAGAAAGGAAAAGATGTATGACATGTGCATATCATATATTGTTATGAGGTGTTGATTATGTATTTGAGTAGGCTTGATCTATATCTTAAATATATTTGGTGTCTGACAAGGAAATGCATGATCTTATATCTGTGTTATCTTATTTTCCTTGTCTAAATAACATAAGGTGAATTTGGATTGTGATGTTTATTTTATCCTTTCCGAATTAAACCTTTCCAATGTGAAGATCAGGAAATTATTTAGTAATAATCTCTCTTGGTGCATCACCTTACTTTTCATTTCTTATTTCTAACCTTGAACCCCATGAATTGAGTAGATTAGAGTTATTTTTAAAGTGCTTTAGCCTTGCACATTGATCTTAAATCAAGTGCTCTGAGTTTTAAAGGAAGCCAACCTTCTTTGGAGGTTCATCCCAAGGAAACAATGTTCCACACCTTGGGGATGTTCCAACATTAGATGGGATCACTCATCAATTCAACAGGTGCATGATCCGTGTGACAACAAATTTTGGCAATCCCGGTGGAATGAGTTGGTACTTCTCTTCACAATTGCACGAATCAAAGTACCTGATGACTCCA
This sequence comes from Taxus chinensis, assembly GCA_019776745.2. Taxonomy (NCBI): domain Eukaryota; kingdom Viridiplantae; phylum Streptophyta; class Pinopsida; order Cupressales; family Taxaceae; genus Taxus; species Taxus chinensis. Next base: position 198,233,537 of record CM034146.1, on the reverse strand, counting down.
TATCTCTAGATTTCAAATCTTAGTGTGTTAATTTATATGACGAATTCATAGAATAAATTATTCAAAGAAAGAAAATTACCAACATATTGAGTTATCCTTGCCTCCTCCAAGAGGAGGGAGAATATGAATTTCAACATCACAATGAACTTGTCCCTCTTTCAATGCTAACAACCCCCTACAACTAGCTCAAAGAGATGCTATACCCACAACGACTCTTAAAATTTTACCATTCTATACTGGGGAAACCAATATCACTCCTTCAGAGCATATTTTTGATGTAGCTAGCATTTACATAGTGCATAATATTACAGAGAACAATTTTGCTGTTAGGATCCTTGCTACTTATTTTAAGGGAAAAACACTTCAATGGTTTTGAAGCTTGAATGCCGGTTCCATAACTACTTAGAATGAGTTAGGGGAGAAGTTTTGTAAGTAGTTCAAGGATAAGAATGATCACCTATCACTCATGGAACAAATAACTACCATAAAGAGAGCCCCTAAAGAATATATGAGTGATTTTAACTTCCGATTCCACAAGACTTGGAATAGAATTCCGGCACTAGTAAAGCCTTCTCCAAATAACTTATTCTTGTATTATTTATGAGCCTTGAATAGTGACGTAGTAGTTATGATCCAATCCATGAGAGGGACCACACTTTTTGATGCTTATGAGGTTGTAATAAGAGCTGAGAATTATTTAATCCAAGTAGGGAAGATTGCACCCAGACCTACCATGCCTTTGTTTGCTGAAATTTTAGGTAAACAATCAACCATTGCCAATGTTACATCAACTTCCAGTCAACCAGTTGTGACTGTGCCCATTCCTTCAAGTGATCTAGATGAGCTCAAGTTATTGCTACAAAATTTTGGAAATGAACTTGTAGCAATCAAGAGGAAGAAATCTCAATATGCTCGTCTATATCAATCCCAGAATCAACAATACCAAACAAATCTCCCACCTTTTCAAGGAAATAATCAGTCACAAAATCAAGTAACTAATCAAGTTACAAATTTCAAACCTCTGAATTTTAGAAATCCTCTTACTGCTAGTTCTTCTAGAGCTATTGTCCCAGTTTAGAATAATCTAGTTCAAGAGTATGAATGATGCTACCCTTTTTCTCAACCTCACAATCAAAGCCTCTGTCTGAATGGAGTGTTGAGCTAAGCTCTTATGGTCCAAAGTGTATCTACACCACCAGAGTCAACAATAAGTTCATCATCATAGGAAGATCAAGTAGAGACTCCCAAGGAAACCACATTGCTAAATTGGCAAGTAGATGATTTTTGCAGTTTGAATACTTATTCCTCGTAAATAACAAAAAATACCCATTCTAAGAAGAGGGTGATGGAACCCTAAGCTCCCAAAGTTGATACAGAATCTACTTCACAACCTTGGCCATATAAGACAACTGAAACAAATGCGGGAAAGAAATCATCAGGAGTACAACCTAGCTAGGTTACAAGGAAAAAAGATTCTTCAGGCATCATAGTACCAAACAAGTATTTTCCAAAATATGATTCTAATGCCCAAAGAAATATCAACAAAGTAGGAGAAATTTCATTCATTATTGTAGAACATATGAAGAAGACGAACCTGAGTGTTACCATGTGCGATGCACTCTTGATTCCTTCTCAAAGAAATTTATTGCATGAGGCATTGAAAAGTTTTGTTACATTAACAAATTGTCAGGTCATGGGAAAATAATTGCTACAAGTTTGTGTCATCCAGAAGGGAGAAGTATTGCTAAGATGAATAAACCACCACCATTCTATATTTCCTTGATTATCGGTAATATGGTACATAATTGCATGATCTATTTTGGTGCCAGTAGCTCAGGCATGCCCAAGCAGATCAAAAATGTGATAAGAATCCAATATATGCCAGTCTCTAGAGGAGTTATTCGGTTGGATGGAACATCAGTACAAACTTTTGGAGTTATCAAGGGTCTTAAAATTACTATTCATGAATGTCCTAGTTTTGTGATTCACATAAGATATATCGGTCATTGATCTCCCTCCTCTTTTTTCCATATACCTATCATGTGATTTCACTACTAAAATGGGTGGTTATCTATCAGCTGATTGGTCACATATGATTCTAAGGACTCACTATGGAACTAAGGTAACCATAAGGGTAGAACCAGTTTTCCATAATCATGTGGAACCCCATACCGCTAATCCTATAAATGAGAATTATGCCATTCATGATCCCGAAGAAGAAGACTTAGATCATGAACCAACCACTCTTGTGGAGGAAGTTCCAGAAACTATTCTAGATGAGGTGAGTATACATCCATGTCAATGAAGGAGCAACTCTGGATACAAGGGCCTTTCCTTTCTTCTTATCATTTTTAGCACCTTTTACAATAGAAGACTCGACCTTTAGAGCACTTTGTTTTATGGATTCAGGAACACTTATTTTATTCTTCTCAAGCAAATGAGATAAGTGATCAATCTATTTCCAAAAACAGTGTTGCTCGTCATGACCAAACTTCTTGTAATAGGAACACAAAAACTTTCTTTTCTATGCCTTAGGCTTAGAAGTCAAAGTGTTTGTGTCATTTTTAGGTTTGGTCTTGGTTTCGTTCTTAGGTTGATCCTTTGTTTCTTTCTTCTTTTAAGTTTTCTTTCCTTTGCTAGTACTTGCTACAAGGGCATGTGACTTGGACTTGAGAGACCCCATTTGAATAAGTTTGTCCCGTTCTCGAATGAGTTGGGACGAAAAATAGTCAAAGGAGGGCATAGTCTAAGTATCACCGAGAGTAGCTTTTGTAGTGTAGAAATTTGACATGAAGACAGAATATTCGGGACCTATCTTAGAGAGAATCAACAAGATTAGTTGAGAATCTTTCTTCTCTACTTGACATCCTTTTAACAACAGTCTAATGTGGACAAATTTCGAGAAGAAAGCTTGTAGGTTTTCAAATTCACTAGGATTTAACCCTAGTAGTTCATTTTCCAACTCATGCGCTCTCATGTCATCTAGTTGTCCAAACATTGCATCCAACATTTTCCACACAGATTTAGGTGTTTCAGACACCTCAATGTGAAAGAGAAAGTCAGGAGAAACAAACATGCAAAGAAGACCTAAAGCTTCATCACTACGGTTTAACCACTTAGATTTTTCAGGTTCGTCGTTTGGTTCAGTCTCAATTCCCATGGTGATGCGAAATAACCCTTTACCCCTTAGTTTCATTATTATTTTCGATCTCCATTCGAAAAAGTTGAATGGCATAAGCAAAGGAATTGAAAGTGCATCTATAGTGAAGAGAGAGAGAAAGAAATGTAGAAAAGAAACACAACCACCCAGGACAATAACAACCCCCCTTCTTTCAACACTTTATTGTTTAGTGCGTTGATTACAATCAGGTCCATACGTGCAGTGTGAAACACTTGGTAACTCGACTTGTAATCAGCGTAATAACGCGCAAGAGAGGAGACCACAACAGTGTTCCGTAGAGCACATCAAATAGGACACCGTAAACAAGCACAAGAAAAAAAAGGAAGGAGGCGAAAGCCAATCCTGGTTGTGAGAAAAAGCATCTCACGTTGCAAAGAGTACCCCCTTGCTGTAGACTATGGTGGACACACTCACTAGTTGCAAGCAATAATAAGGGTAAACTACAATGTTTTTAAATGAACTCGAAGGAGTTCATAGGTATTCAGAACGCTAGAAAACACTTGGAAGGAAAAAAAATGTCAAAGTGACACTACACACTTGAGCACACGATTAATAAAAAAATTGACAATAACGTTAAAAATTACCGTTTGGAAACATCCAATCTGGCTAATTTGAGAGCTAGTGGAGTTAAAAAAAATGATAAAAACGTTAATTTAGATGCCGATAATTAATATGTTACTAATCGTAATAAAGGAAATTGAAATTAATACACTAGATTTAATTAAATTAAATTTGATTAAAAATTAAGATTTAATTAAATGCTAATTAAAAAGAATTTCCCTTTTTTATTTAAAAAATTATACTAACTAAAAAAAATTAGAAAGTATGAAGTAAAAAAGGAAGGTATTTAAAAAATGCAAGTATGTTTTATTTTAAAATGGCTTGGAAAGAATATTAAAAAAAGGATTTATTGCTTTGGAATTAGCAAGTATTTTAAAAAATACTTAAATTTTAGAAACGTGGAAAAAACAAGAAAAAAGTAAAAACGCACTTACCAGAGAAAGTGTGGCCGGTGTAGAAAAAAGCACAGGTTTTTTTTAGGGGCAGTGTGGACGTTGCGCAGGAGGGTAGGGAGGGGGCACGCAATAGGGCAGACTAGTGGGGAGAGGCCGTGGAGGGTGTTGAGGTGGAGTTTGCAGCAGAGGGTAGAACCAGCAACTCAGCCACTGACATTTGCAACAATCACAAGTAGAAAAAAAAACCCTAAACTCTGCAACAACAAACAGCAGAGGATATAGAACCAACAACTTGGCCACGAGGCCCTAGTTAAAAAAATGCTTCCACACTGAACACGACTCGGCCAGAGAAGAGTTTGATAGAGCACAATACCAAAAAACTTCAAAAAACTCAATATTTTGACCTGCATCTGCAAAAAAAAACATGCAAACACAAAAAATAGAGATACACAATAATTTCCAGTTTAAATAATTTTTTTTTTAAAACTAGAAAGAAAACTTTATCCTTAGCTGATTTGCAAAATTTTGCTACAGCTAGTTAGATGTAGTTGTAAAACCCCTGATAGCTCAAGGAATACTTGCGCATGCACAATGAACACATCAAACTGACACACTTTCCAAGAACAACTTGTTAAATACGTTAGCAAGGAAAAAATGAGAAAATAAGATAAAAAACTTGCACGAGGAGTTTAAAAAAATTTAAAAACAAGAGTAATCACAACTAAAATAAACGAGTGCACATTTACCCGATCTTAGCTCTGATACCATGAAAGAGTTGACGGATCGTATCGGAAACTATGCACCACAATCAAGTTGCACTCTGGTTGAATCGTAATGGCTCCAACATGATCACAAGAAGAATCAATCAATAACTGAACAATCTTGCATAACAGAACAAAGCTTGCACATAGAGAAAGACAACAGAGTGTCTTGGCATGCTCATAAATGGATAGAAAGAGAGTACATATAGGGTGCTGAGTAACCCTAGTGCATGACACACATATAAACCCTAAACCTAACCCTAAACCTAACCCATGTGAGATGACCCTCCAATATAAGAGGAGGTCACATAGGATAACTCACATCAACAATTTTTGGAGATAGTGAATTGATAGAACATCAAATATGGGCTTGCAATACATCAAAAAATGATCTATTGAGATCTTATAAAAATAGGGTATGGAGCTTAATTGGAGACTTTGAAGCTTTTGGGATATATGCTATTCCAAGGAATTAGAACTTGGATGTAGATCAGCTTGCAACTATTGGATCACAATATGATATCCCTATTGATGTAATGAAGGAAAGAGTGCAGTTTGTTAAGATGGTTGTTTGCCTAACAGTTCTTGATAATGAAGGAAGTTGGCAGGTCTTTGAAAACGATAAGCAAATCATTCTTTTTCTATGGGAAGAATCAAAGTTTGCTACAAAAAATCAAGCTAGGTCAAAAGAAGAATATGGTGAAAAAATCATTCAATTGAAGGGTAACAAGTTACCAAAAGGCTTGGCCACTCTTGAGTCCATTTTTAATTTAGATGATCAGACTAGAAGGAAAAATTCTAACATGATAATCAAAGATGATGAATTTGAAGAGATCGAGATAACTAATGGAAAATTTCTAAAGATTGGCTGGGTATGTACTATAGAAGAGGAAAAATATTTCATCACAATTTGTCAAGAATATAATGATGTTTTTGCATGGAGTTATAAAGACTTACATGGTTTTGACCTAGGTTTGGCCCAACATACCATCAAACTAGACCCTAATGCCAAACCGGTTCGACAAAAATAAAGGCCAATAAACCCAAAAATCAAGCCATTAATGAGGAAGGATCTCTCCAAGCTCATCAAGGCTTGTTTTATCTTTCTAATCAAACATTCCTCATGGTTATTCAACCTGGTTCCCATCAGGAAAAATAATGGAGAAATCTAGCTATGCGTTGAATTTAGAGATTTGAATCAGTCTTCATTAAAACATCATTATCCTCTTCCATCAATGGAACAGATTCTCCAAACAGTAGCAGGAGCGTAAATATTTTCAATACTTGATGGATATTTTGGATATAATCAAATCTTGGTTAAAGAATCTAATCAATTCAAGACAACATTTGATACTAAATGGGGTATGTATGCTTATAATAAAATGCCATTCAGATTATCCAATGTTGGTGCTACTTTCCAAAGGGAAATGGACATGGCTTTCCATAGACTAATCAATGATATAATATTGGTATATGTAGATGATATAACAATATATTCCAAATTTGCAGGATATCACTTAGATCATCTGAGGAAGGTATTCAAGAGATGTAGAGAATTTGGGGTTTCATTAAATCCCAAGACATGTATTTTCATTGTACAAGAAGGGAAGATTTTATGGCATGTGGTGTTTGTTGACAAAATCTCTATTAATCCAGTCAGAATACACTCAATATTATCCCTATCCATCCCAAACCAAAAAAATGGACTTCAAAGTTTTCTTGGCACAATAAATTTTGTATGAAGATTTATACCTCAATTCACAGCCTTGGCTAAACCACTAACAATTCCATGTTGAAGAAAAACATGCCTTTTACATGGACAATTGAAGGAAAAAATAGTTTTGAAGCCATTAACACAACAATTTCTCAAGCACCTACATTGTAAATCCAAAATTTGACATGGATTTCATTCTCTATACCTAAGTTGCTAGTGGGGAAAGTGTTTCTAGAATTCTCACTCATCAAAATAATGAATTTATGGAACAACCAATTGCCTTCTTTAGCCAATCCCTAAAAGATTATGAGCTAAAGTATTCATTTGTTGAGAAACAAGTCTTTGTTGTTATCTGCACTTTGAAGAAGTTTAGACATATGTGTTCACGAAATTATAGCACCCCCGAATGGATTTAGAGTTGAATGGGGAATTTGGTGTAATTTGTGTAACATTGGACCATCTCTCAAACCGTGGGACTTACAAGGCTTGAGATGATCCTCTAGAGAAAGCTGGTTCTTGCTCCTAAACTACCTACCAAAATCTACTCTAATTCAAGAAAACTATCTAATCCTAATCTAACTTTCCAAGGGACTAGGGAGAGAGAGTTCATGAAAACAAATCCTACACTAAAGTGGTGATACACAAAAAAAGGAGGGTTGGTGATCACAATCTCAACTGCCTGAAGTGGAGAGGGGTGAGAAATGGAGAGGATGGACAAGATGCATCACAAACCAAAGATAAATTTCACACATAAAACCACTTCAAACACATTAAACATAGCTCCCAAAACCTGTAGCAGACATAAGAGATATGCACAATATACCATGCAATGATGAGAGGTAAAAATATACAATAAAATAAGAAAAGGATGGATGAAATGCATCACAAAATATATTTTATTACTCCATAAGTTCACACAGTACATCATCCGTGGAAAAGAGGTAAGAAAATGTCATTACAAAGAAAGGATATGAGGCTTAATCTCCACATTCAACCCTAGTAGAGAAGAAAGAGAGAGGGGGCAGGAGAGAAAATGACCAACTCCTTTATAAATGAGCCTAAGATTACAATTTATAGAATGAGAAAGAGAGAGAGAATTGCAATCTTGAATTTATCTTTTCAACCACTTGAAAGTTTTCATAAATGAGTGCAATTGATGGTATGTTTCTTGTAAAAGGTTCCCCATGTTGTCCCATGTGCAGCAACATAGAGATAATGATGACCATGCCTCATTAAATGCATCCCAACGACCAATTAAAACACTGTTATGAACCTGGACACGTTTTCATAAAAATTAGTGTAAAAAATTAATCAATTTCTTCATTCATTGATTTCTATGTATCGGTCTTGGAATCATGATTCCAATGAGACCAATTTTACAAAAATCCGTTGAGAATTCCAAAAGTTATGCCCATTCAAAGTTTCACATGAAAAACTCTCGTTTTCCTTTGTTCCACTGATTTTATAATTTTCTGCAACATTCCACGGATTTTTCCACGGAATTTGTTTTGCAGATTTTTCTGTGGAATTTTTTTCTGCAACCTTTTCTGTGGCTTTGTTCTTCGGATTTTTTTGTGGCATTTTCCACAACTTTGTTTGTGGATTTTGTTCTACGGCTTTTTCCATGGCTTTGTTCTGTGGATTTTTTTGTGGCATTTTCCACGGCTTTGTTCTACAACTTTTTCTGTGGATTTTTTCGCAGCTTTATTATGTGGCTTTTTCTACAGCTTTTTCTGTGGCTTTTTTCAGCATTTTTGGGCCCGACTGTTCCAAATACTTTTTTCCTCCATATTTGCAATACACTGACTTACAGCCATTTCTTGTTTTCAGGTCCCATGTGTACCTTCGTCCTAACTATTCCGTAGACCGTGCGGGACAAAATATTCTACCTTTACCACATTTTACTGTCTCCTTAGCATTTCATGCTTGAAATTGGTACGATGAACCTTGGTATGACCCACATTGGTTCCATCCATAGCCGTCAGACCCGATTCACACTAAAATAGGCCCTTAACTTCATTCTTTCAAAATTTTGGTAAAATTTTCTAACTCCTTGGATTGTCTTTGGATAGGGAAGTTAGAGAAAAGCCAAGTGACCCCTTAAAACCTGATTTTGGGCCTCAAATCATTTATGCTCGCTCAATCCTGAAGAAATTGTGTAAGTTATCAAAATTACCTTGGGGGAGTGAATTTTTGATAACAATATGTTATCTAATAACAAAATTCATTTGATGGTGTCTCATCCCGGAGTTAAAGATTTTTTGCTAAATAAAGACATGAATGAGAAACATGCCGAATGGGTTACTAAAGTTATGGAATATGATATACACATTAAGGTCACCAAGCTCATTAGGGGTAAAGGCCCATGTCAATAGTTGGCCATATATTTGGAGAAAAAGGCTGAAAAGGATACAATGCTTCTGAATAAACCTTAGGAAAATGACCAGGTTGATTGGTTGTAAACAATGAAAAACTTTCTCCTTTTAGGAGTATATCCTAATGACATGGATAAAACCCAAAGACGAAGCTTCTGTCTTCAATCCATTCCTTATGTTTTTGTAGATAATGTTCTCTTTCATAGAGATTTAAATGGTGTTCTACTTTAATGTATAGGACTAGAACAGACATATAGAATTTTGCAAGAATTTCACAATGGTTTGTCTGGAGGGCTTTATTTTGCAAGGAATAATGCTATGAAGATCATGAAGGACTGTTAATATTTGTTGGATTTATTTAAGGATACTCATTTATGGGTAAGAAAATGCAAGGAATGTGTTTTTTTCATAGGAAAACAGAGATTGGAAGCCCTTCCTCTTCACCCAATTCCGGTTGACCAACCTTTTGTCTAGTGGGGATTGGATTTCATTGGGATGCTTAATACTCCATCTAGTGATGGAGATAAATGAATTATCACTACAATAGACTATTTCACTTGCTGGATGGAAGCTGTAGCACTAAAAGAAGGGAATGAAAAGGCTGTTCTTGATTTTTTGGAGGGTATAATGACACGTTTTGGCGTTCCATTTATAGTAATTTCAAACAATGCAATGAAATTTTTTGGTTTGAAATTAACTAAATGGGATGTCAAGAATGGGGTTTATCTAAAAAGATCATCAAATTACTACCCATAGGGAAATGGATTAGTTGAACCCAGTAAAAAAAATCTCATACAGATCATCAAGTGTACGATGGAAACCAATATAAGAAATTGGAACACTCATCTTAAAACCGCCCTGTGGGAAAATCAAATCACTCCCAAAAGGGCTATTGGGAATTCACCTTTTATGCTGGTATATGGAAGGGAAGCTAAGCTCCCACTATATCTAGAGCTACCTTCTTTGGAATTGGCACATCAACTGGAACTTATGGAAAATGATTCAATGACGCTCAAGTATTCCAAACTGATGGAGTTAGAAGAAATAAGGAACAAAGTAATGAAGACCTTGGAACAACATCAATCTCAAGTTAAAAGATATTTTAACAAAAGGGAATCCAACAAGAAGTTCCATGAAGGAGACTTGGTTCTTAAATGGGATGCTAATAGGGCCAAACCGAGTATGCATGCTAAATTTGATTCCCTCTAGAGTGAACTACATATCGTCACAAGTTGCAAAGAAGAAAATTAATTTTTCTTATCAATACTCAATGGAGAATATTTTCCCATTCATGTGAATGGGATTCATCTTAAAGATTTCTTTTGACGATAGTTTTTGCATTTGTACAATGTTTGTTTTGATCATTTTCTCTAAGTGCTTCACACATTGTGTTGTTTTATTTTATATTTCTTTTCATTTGGTGTGTGCTTTGAATATTTTTTATTTTTAGGAATCTTTTTCCCAATGGTTTGTATAAAGATACTGGCCTAAATCTTAGCATGCAAGTATTCCCTGGATGTCACAAAAAATGTTAACCTTTAAAAATTACCTTAACAGGAAGGTGTTTTCATAAAATTGTCAAAAATTCCTTGAACTTTCTTGAAGTCTTCTTGCTTGAAAGTGTTTTCAAAATTTCAAAGTTTTCCAAACTCCAAAGTATGAACTTTTGGACTTTGGATTTCAGGGGTTTTCTATTTTTAGAGTTTTTTTTCAATTAAGAAACGAAATTTTGGTTTAGAGTTCTGAATTCCAAAATCCTGAAAGTATGAAATTTCAGAGTTTTAGACTTTCGGGGTTCAGATTCCTCCTTGGAATTTTCATTATTTTCACTTCAGAGTTCCAAAGTCTGAAACTTTGAAGTTTTGAAGTTTCAAAACTTTAGACTTCTGGGTTTTGGAGTCTCACGTTACCTTTGTGGAAAATTTCACTCTGGAGTTCCAAAGTCCGAAACTTTGAAGTTCCAAAATTTCAGAACTTTGGATTTTTAGGGTTTCAGACTTTGGTTTTGCATTGTAATGATTGCACTTGATTTCAAATTTCAGGGGTTGTAATTTCAGAGCTTCCACAAACATTTAATTTCTAACCACCCTGACACATGTCAACTTCTGAGCATTACTTCCATGGTTTCCTATATAACCTCAAATTTTCACTTGTTATTTTCACCTGGTTTTTTCTCTAACACTTTGATTTTACTACACCATTTTGTACTTTCAAGGCATCGTTTTCAAGGGAAAATTTTTAAAGTTATTTCTTTTTGGTTTATGATTGATTTGGGATTTGTTTTTGGTTTCTTTTTATCTATTATTCTTTTCTTGCTTGACATGGAAACTCCTATCATATGCCATTCATCTTTAACCATGGCATCCGATTCTTTTCTCAATATTACAAGCTTCAATTTATGTAGGCATCTAGTTTCATGAAGTCCAAGGATTGTGCAACGATTTCCTTTTATATCTTCAAAAAATTCAATTTTCACTCTCTTGAAACTGTGCCCTTCAAAAATTTTGGAACTTCGAGGGTTTTCCATTTGATTTTTAGAGTTAGTATATTTTAGGGTTTTTAGAGGTTCATTTTTCAGAGTTTTGGGAGTTAGAGTTTCGAAAGTTCAATTTTCAAGGTTTTGGAACTGTGAGGAGTTCGGGCTTTTGGAGGTTTTCCTTTCGGATTTTCCATTTTTAGACTTTCAAACTTTAGAATTTTAGAACCTTTACGGTTTCTTAAATTTTTTTCAAAGATCAATCAAATTGCAAATTTTTAATTAATGTCAACTTCCTCATCAAAGGGAAAGGGAAAAATGAAGTACACATTCTCAGGAGTTGCTCCTCACTCATGCCTATCTTCAGATTTGGGGAATATTGGAGATAATGATCTTGGACAAGAATATTTTATAGACTTATGGGAAAGATTAAAGGTACCTAATAAGAAGCCTTGGATGCAGGCCATATTCAATAGTGTGTTTTCTCTTGCTGTGGGTTTTCCTTCATCCATGCATTGTCCTGAATTTTTCTTGGCCGCATTATCCCATTTTGATAAGGATTCTAGATCAGTAAAAGATGACGATGGTAAGGTCGTGATTAGGATGGACAACGATTTAATTGAAAATTTATTTAAAGTTCTAGATATTGAAGAGTATGTAACAATTTCATCAGAAGCTGCAATTGAACATTAGGATAAAGAAGCTGAACTATGTATAAAGGTCATGATGAAGAGTTACTTTGCTAATAATGTCACAAAGCTTCCTAAGACATTGTTGTTCTCATATTTCATCCAGGAAGTAAATGATCTTATTGTATTGTTGAATAGAGTTTCAGGTATTTCTTCGATGAGGGAATTTCAAGAATGGATGTTCCTTTATATTTCTACTATAAAGAAGAATAATAAATTCATACGATGGGGGGAGCATATCAGCAACTCAATTTGTTTTCAATTTAGTAATGTCTTGACTTCTAAAAACTTCTTCATGACTTCCTTCCTTGTTTATGCTGTAGTTGCCATGGGAGAATTCAATGGGTTGAATATAAAAGGTGTTAGAAGTGTGTCACAAATTTATGAATTTTATCCTCAAATTACAATGGAAGAAGGAAACCAACATTTCCATAGGGTCAATGATGCCTTTTATGTTGTTCTCCTTCATCGTTTTGATAAAAAAATTGTATAATCAAAGAATTTATGATGAAGATTTTAAAGAGGTAAGGGAATGGGGAGCCATCTATCTTTAGTTCCTGAAGTTCACATACATAAATATTCCAAGTTTCCTGGGTGCCCCTAACAAGTTACTAAGATGTCCTACCGATAAAAGGGTTTTTTTAGAATTGGTTCAGTAGTTGTTGGATTATCATAAAATTCAAAATAAAATACATAACGCGGGAGTCTAGTATCCTATTTCAATAGGAAGATATACATGTGACAATATTTAAAAAGGAAAGAATGTGGATGGAGAAATGTATGAAGTTACCTTGTAAACTTTCCATCCTAGAACTAACTTTGATTACTGGGGTAAGTTCAGTGAAACAGGGTTGGCCAGTTCTCATGTGCCTCAAGTAGAGGATATTTGGATTCACTGTTGGGATAAGATTATTATCAGAAAATGAGAATATGAAAGGTTGAATTTGTATGAGGTTAAAAAATTTGGTATTGCGGATGTTCCAGAAGGAATGGAGGATGATGATGAAGTAGTGGATCCAGTGTATAGGAGAAATAATGTTGCCAATCAACCTTTTCCATGGATTGATTGGTACCAAGAGGAACATTACAATAATAAGGAAAGGGCGGGGCCCATTCTAAAAAGGACATATGATTGATTGGATACCTTAGGAATTCCACCCAAAGGATTAGATCAATCTATAAGAATATAATCCCAACCTACATTGGGTCTCCCTACACCCACAAGAGGAAAGAGGTCTATCCAAAAAGCCAATATAAATCCAACAAAGATCTCATTTGTTATTGGAAGTTCCTCTCTTTCAAAATTTCATACTGCCAAGGTTGTGTCCTCTATAACACCAGTATAAGAAGTTGTTGAAGTTAGTGATTCCCCAGTTGTATCACAATATCTTCCACCCCCTCTTTCACTACCATTGTCACCATCTTCAACTCCACTTTCTAGATCATTATCTACTGCTCCTCCACTCATCTCTTCTTTTCCATCGCCATGCATGGCCCAAGTGTTTTCATCTCTCCCTATTCTCTCAGTGGGGGACATGATTGGGTCTCCAGTTTTCACTCCATTATCTCAACAACTTTCATTTCCTTCTATTTCAACTTCTAGCCCCATTTCTTCCACTCTCGAGGCTATTATCACTTCCACCCCATCTATCATTACCACCTCCATTTCATTTCCAACTGATATTACCAATGTTATTATTTTATCTAGTGCTCTAGGTGTTGAATCAACCATGCCACTTTCATCTACATCCACTATACCTGAATGGCTATATTTCCAAACCCCAAAGCATAAGAAGAAGGTTCCTCTTATAAATTTGATAGATCTGAGTGTGCTGGAGCCTACTCCAAAGAGACAGGACAAATGGCCAAAGATCATCTCTAGTTTATTGCTAAACTAATCAGGAGAAAGGGTCATGGAGATAACTACCCCCATTGAAGGAAAAAAATAAAGAAACCATTATGACAACATATTATTGTTAGGAAATAAGGGATAAAATATTTGGAACAATCCCTCACAAAATCGCAACAGTAGAAACTTATATTCACAAATATTACAAATCTGAAATAAAAATACAAAATCATAAAAGAACAACAAAAAGAGACAATATTTAACGTGGTTCACCCAATTTGGGCTATGTCCACCAGGAATCACTTGCTCAAATTTTATTACAAGCCATTGCTCTCTCAATACAATACCCATTTTTTTTGGAGCTATGCTTAACAAACTCTACAAAATTCACACCTGAATTCAGACAATGTTACACCAACCCTACCATATGCTTAAAACCACATAAGTAGACAACTTCTTAAGTAGTTTTACAAAACCATGGGTATCAAAACCATGGGCCAAAACCATCCCATAAACCTATGGATAGAAAATGCTACCCATATGATAAAAACATGTTTCCCGGTATATTAGGCACATTTTTCAAGGATCCACAACCTAACAATTATTAGATATCTAGGTTTTTGCTAGGAAAGGCAACACATGAAGGCGCTAAATAGGATGTTCAAGTGGCCCTTGGAAATTTGTTGGAGAAGTATGATAAAGATAAATCTTCCAAATACGAATTGAAGGAAAAGGTTGAACAACTCACTGCTCTTTTAAGGAAAGTAACATAACCCACTCCAACTACGGATCCTTCAACTACAACTGCTTTGACAGTTTCATCCAGTTTGGATGATATTTCATATCATGAAATTGAGAAGATAGGTCAGAAGGGAAGACCAGTGGATGGATGGATATAATGTATGCTTCAGGAAGCTAATCATTTGATTAAAACAAATCTTGAATTATATAATGATTTACAAACTAAAAGAATTTCCATTCACAAGATAGATGAAGTCCTATATGAGGACAATAATAATTTGAATCTGAGTTTGACTACATGGGGAGAAATTAGAGATGTGGACCTAGATGTACTCCTTCAAGAAGGAGTAATTGATAATACTTCTAAATTGTTTGAGTTTCAAAAAGCTATTGAATTTAAGCGTGTGGAAATAATGGATGGTCTAAATGATATTTCAGAAGAGTTTGATAATATCAACTACAAATTTTTCAATGAGAATATTTATGCCCTTTTGGCTGACTACAGTAAATTAAATTTCAAGGATTTGGTTAAGAAATATGATGAAGTAACTAACACTTTCAATAGTGATTCAATTGATAGGTTGGTCTCGTGCCAAAATTTTATGAGTTAGTTGAATAATTTGGTGAATAAGTTGAAAAGGTTTCTTGCCAAAGTTGTAAGAGAGATTGATACAACTGACATGGTAAATTATTATGAATGTTTTATTGATTACAAACACCAGATGGCTATGTGGGAAAAAGATAAGGAGAAAATGGAACAGGAAAGAGATGTTGAGGGTCCAAGCTAAGCCAGGAAGCCATGATTGGGATGGTTCTAAGCTCTGAATTAGTCAAATTTGTAGGGTTGACTTAGTCAAACCTTTGCAACAACTTTGATATTTTATGGGAGCATGTTCCCTTGAACTTAATTATACTCTATTTTTAGTAATTTGTTAATTAAGGTTTAGTTGTAATGGCTCAACCTCTGGAAATTATAAATAGTTAAATGCATTAAGTTTAAGGTAGAATTTTATATCATTGGAGAAGTTACTCTTCAAGCTTGGAAGAGTGCTTTTAATAATTTTAAGCATTTCAATTATATTCATAACAATATTTTTTTCATGAAATATCTAATTTATTGTGTTAATTGTTGATCAATTCATACCTTGTGAATGATTAATTACTTAGTGTGAGTGATTAATCTACTTTATCGTAGTTATCTTATTTAAATCTATGTGAAGAATGATGTGGTTACTTTGAATATCAGTTTTGGAAATGTTATATCCCTTATGTTATGAAGTTGCATCATTACTAACTGTCATAGAAAGGAAAATATGTATGACATGTGCATATCATATATTGTTATGAGGTGTTGATTGTGTATTTGAGTAGGCTTGATCTATCTGTTAAATATACTTGGTATCTAATAAAGAAATGCATGATCTTATGTTTGTGGTATCTTATTTTCACTATCTAAATAGCAGAAGGTAAAGTTGGATTATCATGTTTATTTTATCCTTTCCGAATTAACTCTTTCCAATGTGAAGATCATGAAATTTTATTGTAATACTCTCTCTTGGTGCATTCCCTTACTTTTCATTTTTTATTTCTAACCTTGAACCCCATGAATTGAGTAAATTAGAGTTATTGTCAAAGTGTTGTAGCCTTGCACATTGATCTTAAATCAAGTGATCCAAGTTCCAAAGGAATTCAACCTTCTCCGAAGGTTCGTCCCAAGGAAAAAAGGTTCTTCACCTTGGGGATGTTCCAACATTACATGGGATCACTCAACAATTCAATGGGTACACGATTTGCGTGACAACATGATCTAATCTAATACCAATCACACTGTGCAAATATAAATGTTCTCAAGGATCACTAATGTTGTAATTCTAGAGGATAATAAACCTAACCTTAGGATAGCTATAGGTTTCCAAGAAATATAACTAAGATAAATATAGGTATTTTACTAGCATTTATAAATAAGAATAATAAAGGGGTGGAAAAACCAAGGGGAATAATACAATAAGACAATACAATTGATTAAAGAATGGATAAATCTACTCTATTTTATATAAATAAATGACTAATATATACCATGAAAATACAAAATATGAGACTAAAGAGGGTTAAAAATACTTTCTTTTTATCATGTGTGTGATCAATGATGTATAATCCTCCCCAGAGACAACAACACTAAGGGATAATCTCTATGGGTGGAGAAGGGGAAACCTCAACAATCATATCCCTAGTCCCAACTCACTATGGTGACCCAAATGTAAAAGAAATAAGATCCAAGAATCCAAGTAAAAAAATAAGTGTGAAATAATGTGAGAAAGAGAAAGTGTATGTATGAGAGAATGATTTTAAATTGGGTGTTTTTGGTGGTAGTTTAGTAAGACATATATACCTATTTCCATCTCCCATGGGCGATGGAAAATTTTGGGGGAAACCCTAAGGTCAAAATGTTTAAATCACGGGGAATGGAGGAAAATAAGTAAATGAAGGTGAATTATGAAGTCCCAGGGTGACCGAAATTAGTAACAATAACATGCAATGAGAATAAGAAAATAGAAATAATGGGGCAAGTAGATATAATGGATGCAATGTGTGAATAAAAAGAATAAATGGGGAAAAGATAGGGTAACTAAATCTAAACAGTGACCTATCTCAAATGCTGTGGTCTATCACACATGAATAATTCCTATCACATCCCAATCCTAACAACACCCTTAAGGAACCCAATCAGGAGGAGAATGCATCATCAACCCCTCTACAAAATAAATGTTTAACACGTATCAAAAATATGGTGTATACAGGTAATATGCATCAAACTAGATGTATCTAGAATATCCTAGGAGGTGCCATCTATTACCAAAACCAAATGGGTATCCATTTTACTCCCAAAATGAAACTTCCATATGTGTAAGTATTTCTATAACATCACAAGATATCATGGAAAAAATGAGCCACAAATAATCATCAAGATCATTAAAATGATCATATCAACCCATCACATTGTTAAGATTTTTAGTTTGCAAATAATAGGAAAATATTGTCTAAAATGGATAGTATTTTAAGAAAAATCCATTAGTTTTAGATGTGTTTAAACCCTGATTAAATTATGCAATTTAAAGGACACAAAATCTATAGGATACAAGGGTTGATTACAAGAGATTATTATGATATAATTAATACACAATTAACCATGTATAATAAGAACAATGCATTAATACTTGCAATAATAATAAATGATGAAATAGTTGCTCAAATACACAAGAGGAGATGAAGAATTAGATATAAAGTTCAAAAAAATGAGATCTTGACGTGTAGATATGTGGAAAAAGAAGATAAAAAATTGTAGATGCTTCATTATGAATAATGGAACTAGAAAATGAGATGGTACAAACCCATATAACTATTATAAAATCTTTCCTTAGAATTGTACTGTCCTAAATGGAGATGTATGGTCTTGTACCTTTCTACAATTATGTTTTGAAACTTCCTATGTGCCTTATTTTCATAGAATTTTTGTTTTTTGTATTTCACTCTTGTTCGTACAACCACAACATAACCTATAATCACTTGTAACGAATTGAAAACCCTAGATCCCTGGGATACCCTTCACTGAATAGTTAGATAGTAAAAATAAATCATATGTGTGGTGAAGATAGACTACAATTGGTGATTGACCCTATGGAACCAATCTAGGTGTTGCATTACATTCCCTTATGTGGGATCAAGGATCATGTAGTTCTCTTAAGTGCATTTGTAAGTGTGAGTATGATCTAATTCAACCCCCTACGAGTTCCCTCATGTATCTTGACACAAAGATATTTGTATAAATATCGAATAGAGAATAAACCCAACATGGTAGAAGTGTGGTGCATTTTCCTTTAACTACATGACATATCACTTTATCCCTTCAAACCCTTTGAAAATGTTTAGAGTAATTTTTCTCTTGTTAAGACATGGATCTTATGGCCTTTTCATGTTAAAAATGGAGGAAGCTACAATATTTGACCTTGTTTAGTGCTTCAAACATATAGTATTGGTTTCTCTAAATGATGTGAAATTGATTTAGGAAGATATAATAGATCCTTGAGTAATTTTGAAGTGATATTTGTAATAATATCTTGTAAGAGTGTCAGATGAGTAATAAAACTATAATGACTTGCTTATATATCCCTATATAAGTGAAATATTATGATAAGGAAAACCATATGAAGATGAAATGAAAAACTAAACATAATCAAATTGAAATCATAGTTAGAAGATAAGAATATCCAAGACCATACAAGTCATCCAAGGCCATATAACACATCCCAAGCAAACTTTATAGTCTAGGAGAGGAAGAATATGACAAGAAATAATTTTTTTTGACATGATGCATATGGATGATTTATTGATTTGATTAATTAACATTTCCTAATTTTGTGATAAAGAACAATGTGGAGATGAGAAATTCATGAAAGTGATAGAGAGATGTATTGATTAGAATTGTAATGTGAGAATTTGTCTTATCAAGGGAACATAGCCAAACTTGTCATTTTCAAAAGATAAGTTACCAAATCTTAGTGTCTATAAGATGGTACCATAAAAAAATAGACTATAACATGAAAATTATGATGGTTTTATCCTCGAGGGAAAATAAATACTAGACTCAATTCAAACATGTGTTCTAATCATAAACATAAAAAAGTGTAACTTTTGAAAAAAACCAAAATTTGACTAAATTTTACACCAAACTCAAAGTTTCAAATTACTAACTAGCTCACCCAATGACGATGTTTACATGGTATTTTCCACTCTATCAAAATTAAGTCTAAGGATATCTAAGTAAGTGGTGTCAGGTCTATATCAGAGGCCAAATGGCTATTCTACAATTTGTAAATAAACTTACCGTTAAAATTTAGACCTTAGTATTTATAGTATGTTGAATTTTAAAATATTAATTTATTATTATTTCAATTAAATCTATTCAATTAGTCAATTATTGTATCAATCTTGTCCACATGATAGATTGAGTTAGCCTTATCAAAATATCATGCTGTCAATGATATTATGATCTTTATTCCACTTACTTCTATGCTAACTTAATATCGTGACCTACTACATAATATTGGATTATATTCCAAGAGTTTTCTCACTGATCTATATCAATACCACATCTCACTACACTTAACTCCTATATCAGCACAAACACTAACTCAATTCTTTCAATCGTTACAATAAATTACTTTTGACTCAAGTGATTTTATTTTGTTTCATCCCTCTCACCAAAAGGGGGAAATATATGATCTCTCTAGTCAAGCCAACCTATCAAACACATGAAAACAATGATCTATCTAATGATACAATAACCAAATATAGGCAGAAGAATTCAAAAATAATATAATTACAAAGTTCAAGTTAAATTACATTGCATTTATCTCAAATATAGGGGAAAAATAAAAAATTCACAAATTCAATCCTACTTTACAATTGATGATTAAAATGCACGGTGTGGAGACATGAGTGTACTTCATTCCCTATTAAATTTGCATATTTGGACCATTGGAATCCATACAATGTATGGTGAGGGGGTATGAATTTACTTAATTCTCTTCAAGTTTGCATGGGTTTTCACATTTAGGATCTATATCCATCTCAAGCGGTGTGTGTTGTGCCCAACACACCCAATTCTTTTTCAAAAAGATGGCCCACTATTTTAAATAGATCACAATGTTTTATTTTATATTATGAGTTAAAGTTTAAGGGGTCTAAATGATAAAAAATGTATTTGAGATAAAATTTTAATATATTTGGAGTTATTTTCAACTTAAATTTTTTTTTTACTCTGAGTTCCAAATTTAAGCATTAACTCTATAATCTTGTGTTTCACAGGTCCCTCTTAAAGCTTTGTAGGACTCTTTGGCTGGACAAATATTCCATTTGAAGATTGATAGGTGTAAAGTTTTAATGATTAAGACTTAATAATATAGTCACACATTGTCTAAAATTCATGAATATGAGGCACTTATATGTAAAATTTGTTTAACATTAAATTGAGTTGAGATACTTGTCTAAAAAAACACTTACCTTTTGTAAAGAAGTTTTAAGTTGTGAGGGAAAAGTCATAAATAATATTGAAGTGAAAGTTTAAGGATTTCCACCACATGGTATCATCTCATGTTCCCAAACTTTAGAAGGATTTGAGAAGAATTGAAAATGTCAATTTAGAGTTTACATTTTTTCCACACGACAAGACCCAGTGTATGTAGTATTTGGAAATAAAAGTGAATTAGTGAAAATTTGAAAATATCCTAAAATTTGAATTTACTAAATGTTGAAATCTAGTGGGATCTAGAAAAGCTAGACTTTGGATAAATTTGAGAGAGGAGATGAGGGATTAAAATTAGTCTAGAATATAAAGACATAGATGGTGGACACTTAACATGATCTAGTGCATTCACACTTTTTAAATAAGAGAAGAAATACTAAGGGTCAAATAAAAATGTTTATAGAAGAGTGAAAAGTGTTAAGAACAAGGAAATATATAGAGATTGAAGGAAAAGGTAAAAGTGATGGGAATTTTTTTTCATAAAGCATTGGGATATGATTGATTGTAAGATAATGATTAGTAGTTCACTAATTGATTAGTGAGATAATAGAGTTGATCCTCTAATTTAGAACATATTATAATCAAGATCATGTAGTAGATGAAATAAACAAAGCAGAAAAGATAATAAATTCATAAATTCATCAAGATCATTGAGAGTTAATATAATTTATAGGTGTGTTGGGGCTATTTTTTTGGGTTTTCTCAGATTTTATATCATAAACCTTTTTGGAAATCATGGATTCTAATTTAGATGATCACAAATATTAATCCATGTAAGAAAACCCCATGATCTCAAAAAATAGTTTGAACGCTTCCAAAAATGCCACATAAAGTGCATAAAAACATTTTTTTAGAAGTTAAAAATTGTGTAACATGTATTATTACGATAACATAGAAAAATTTGGAGAACACTACCATTGGTTTAGAATAAGATAATAAGGAGTTCAAATTTTTTAATAATATCTTGGAGGTTTTTGTTAAGATTATATTATAATAGTTTTTATGTACCTTACATGACATGAAAATGTTGTTTCCATGAAGACTGTAATTTATCTATCCTCATATTTCTTAGAGTAGTCAAACGTGCCATGTAATAGAGATTAATATCCTAGGATTTATTTTGGCTTTTAGTAGAAGTTGTAGTTGTAGATTTTATTTTTATCTCTAGTTCTATTTTAATGCATGCTCTTTGTTTGAGGCAGTTGCGGCCCATTTGGGTCTATAAATATTTGTAAAGGTTATTGTTTATGCATTAAAGAAAGAGTGTTCAATACTTAAGAAATTAAGAAATCCTTGGGATGTTATGTGATTTTTTGTATTCCATGTTATGTTTTATCTTTCATATCATATGAATTCTTATGTTATATGAATGAAATAAATTTTATTTGGAATTGGTATTAACAATAGAATATGAATTACAATTTTTCTATTTTAGATTAAAATTGGTTAATTACAAGGTCCTTTATTTATTGACTATTATTTATTTAGTTTTTTTAGAAAGATATGAGTTAATAAGATACATATGCACAACTTTAACATCTTTAGCCTCCCTCACCCTCTCATCTAGGTAGTGGCTTAAAATTTTCTAAAGTTTATGGTTCTCCTTTACATTGCATGTTTTGATTAACCACTTACTTAAACATTGTGAATTTTGAATAGAATGTGTGGATCAATATGAAAAGTCCCTTTTCTGCACTACCCTTCCTCCTTTTAGTTTTTTATGAGATTGAAACATTGTAGCATAAAACTATTTTATATATCCATCCTTGGTTTCTTTTGATCATTTGACGAGTTTCCCTGATAGGATGTAGGCCACATGATATTATTCCATCATTTAATTATTTATAAAACCATATTACCTAGAACTTGTTCTTTGGATAGTTTGGAACAACCCTAAAATGAGAAGGTGAAAATCCATAAGTCTGTAGTGTGCATAAAACCCACATCATCAATATGGTTCCATCCAATGGAAGGTTTTAATGGCTTATTGATATCCTAGGACACCATTTCTCTCAATCTGTTTTGAAGGTAGTTGAACTATACACATACCCAACCTTATTATATT